>JABUQX010097584.1:20000-24604 GCA_015478945.1 Trachelipus rathkii | reverse complement strand
TATATAGGACCTTATCTGTTTTACGACTCCGTCAGTTTTGAATTTTTTTTGTTTTTTTTAATATATTTCTAGTATATGATCCTAACAATCAATTTAAGTGGTAACGGACATGATTCAAAAATATATAGGACCTTTTCATTTTACGACTCCGTCAGTTTTAACTTTTTTTTTTTTTTTTTTAACATATTGCTAGTATATGATACTAACAATGAATTTAAGTGGTAACGGACATGCTTCAAAAGTTCAAAATATTTTAAATAATTTTTTAAAAAAGTAATTTTTTAGTAATATTTTGTTTTTATTTTTTTTTTTTTTTTTTCAAACTAAAGGAATACCCAAGGGTAAACCGCAAAGATGGCAGGAGTCGGGGTCTCTCGGCCTTCCGGGGAACGACAGGGTAGGATCTATTTCTTCTCCGGGGAGGGTCTCTGAACTCCCTGCTCTTTGGTATTTGGTGTTTGGGGTTCCTCTCCTCCGCCCCTAACGGATAGGGAAAACGTCCCTCTGTCCCCCGTCGGCTCGAGCCCCCATATATATATATATATATATATATATATATATATATATATATAAATATATATATATATATATATATATATATATATATATATATATATATATATATATATATATATATATATAAATTTTTTTTTTACATTTTTGTAATAAGCTTTTATACGCTGATTCCAAATATGTAATTGGTTTTTCTGTAGTGTCGTACTTTTCGAGATATTTCATTTTTGAAAAAATATTTAACATAAATGTGATTTTTAAAAAATTATTTAAAATATTTCGAACTT
The DNA here is from genome assembly GCA_015478945.1 of Trachelipus rathkii. Classification (NCBI taxonomy): domain Eukaryota; kingdom Metazoa; phylum Arthropoda; class Malacostraca; order Isopoda; family Trachelipodidae; genus Trachelipus; species Trachelipus rathkii. The sequence continues at coordinate 23,804 of JABUQX010097584.1, read as the reverse complement.
TTGAATCATGTCCGTTACCACTGAAATTCATTGTTAGTATCATATAGTAGCAATATATTAAAAAAAAATCGAATCCGACGGAGTCGCAATATATATATATATATATATATATACACGGTATATATATATATATATATATATATATATATATATATATATATATATATATATATATATATATATATATATATATATATATATATATATATATATATATATATATATATATCTTTTTTATTTTTTTTTAATCATAACGTTTATTTGATAAAATTCTTTTTTTATTTTGTAAAACGACAGATTCTCAATTGTTTTTTCCCTCTTCTTCTTCTTTGGCGATTGTTTTGTTCTTATTTATTTCAATGTTTACTTCGAAGGGAAGAGAAAAAATGAGAAAAGAACTTTTTACATTTCATTTACCTTAATTATTATTATTATTATTATTATTATTATTATTATTATTATTATTATTATTATTATTATTATTATTATTATTATTATTATTATTATTGTTATTATTATTATTATTATTATTATTATTATTATTATTATTATTATTCTTATTATTTTTATTATTATTATTATTATTATTATTATTATTATTATTATTATTATTATTATTATTATTATTATTATTATTATTATTATTATTATTATTATTATTATTATGATTATGATTATTATTATTATTATTATTATTATTATTATTATTATTATTATTATTATTATTATTATTATTATTATTATTATTATTATTATAGTAGTAGAAACAGTAATAGTAGTAATTGTTGTAGTAGTAGTATTTAGTAGTAGTAGTAGTAGTAGTAGTAGTAGTAGTAGTAGTAGTAGTAGTAATAGAAGTAGTGATAGTAGTAGTAGTAGTAGTAGTAGTAGTAGTAGTAGTAGTAGTAGTAGTAGTAGTAGTAGTAGTAGTAGTAGTAGTAGTGGTAGTATGATTTGTCACAAATATTTGTATACATTTTCTTTCTAAAACTAAACCTTCGCATTTCTTTCTGATAATGAGCTAGTTAAAACATTAGTAATGCATAACATAATACTACTGTTAATACCAATAAGACCAATAAACATATAAAGAATATTATCGCAAATTTTTTCCCTCATTTAAGGTGAAAATAAAGTATTCTGCATTGCGTCGAATCCACGTCCACTTTTCAGGTCTTCTCTCTCGTCTTACTGATTTCAAGGACCAGGCAAAAAGTATCAGAATCTTTTCTTAATTTTTAAAAAAAATTTTTTTTTATCTTTTTTTAATTTTTTAAATTTTTATTTAAAGAATGAATGTGATGGTTGCTCGAGTCGGTAAATGTTTTATCCAACTCTTTCATAAATTATGGTAAAAAACTTGTAATATTAAAATTTTATAATAATATATTATAAAAATATTAAAATATATGGTAAAAAATATGATATTTATAATGGAATTAAGCTACTAAGACACATGTTAATGCAATTTTTACCACCATTCTCACCCCCGGAAGATCCGCAGCCTGGAGAGGACTCTCATTGACATATCGAAATATAGTTTCGCTCTTAGAGAATTTTTTTAAAATGTGATCTTGTTTCATATATATATATATATATATATATATATATATATATATATATATATATATATATATATATATATATATATATATATATATATATATAGCAAAGATATATATATATATATATATATATATATATATATATATATATATATATATATATATATATATATCGCAAATGTTTGTGTCCTTAGTTCTGCCAAAGAAAAACAACATCCTTGAAAGTCACTTGAATAATTTGTAATTTAAGTTTAATCGCTCCGAAAAACCCTCATGAAGTCTAAAATCAAAAGTAGTGATAGTGAATAGAATTGGCATTCATAATTTCTCAACGAAAAAACATTCATCTTCGCTCCTTCCGTGAGCATTTTTAATGGACTTAAAGATTCCGCACAAAAACGCAGATCACATAAATAACACTGTTTGACCTCCAGGTGGTCGGTCGCCCAAACGCTTGTTAGGCCTAAACTCACCCACGCAGATCACGCCACAAGGGCGTAAGCGCAATATCGGCGTCCACCCTCGGGGGTGACCACCCTCTATATACATCCTACAGACTTGAAAATTACACGGATTCGTCCTTATCCCATATATAGATTATATTCCAAGTTTGAAGCAAATATCTCTATTCCTTCATATCGAAAAGGGGTGATGGAGGTCAAAACTGTCCAGTAAAGTTTGAGTTTAGTTAGTTTACATAGATTTGAACTTTTTTTTTTTTAATATTTTTAGAGGTGTGAAGCTGCTTTAATAGTAAAATTTCAATTTGATTTTACACATTTTCACTTCAATTTTATGAAATGTTTTCGAATTCATACAATCGATATGTATATGAAGGTGGAGGCAGATAATCGATCGATCATATATATATATATATATATATACATATATATATATATATATATATATAATATATATATATATATATATATATATATATATATATATATATATATATATATATATATATATATATATATATATATATAGGACCTTATCTGTTTTACGACTCCGTCAGTTTTGAATTTTTTTTTTTTTTTAATATATTTCTAGTATATGATCCTAACAATCAATTTCAGTGGTAACGGACATGATTCAAAAATATATAGGACCTTTCCGTTTTACGACTCCGTCAGTTTTAAATTTTTTTTTTTTTTTTTTAATAATATATTGCTAGTATATGATACTAACAATGAATTTAAGTGGTAACGGACATGATTCAAAAGTTCAAAATATTTTAAATAATTTTTTTAAAAATTAATTTTTTTTTTATTTTTTTTTTTATTTTTATAAGTGTTTTTCAAATTTTAAAGGAATACCTGGGGTAAACCGCAAAGATGGAGTTGCCTGGCCTTCCGGGGAACGACAGGGTAGGACTATTTCCCCCCTCCGGGGAGGGTCTCCGGAACCCCTGCTCTTTGGTATTTGGGTGTCGCGGGGTTCCTCCGCCCCTCCCCTACGGGGTATGGAAAACGTCCCCTCTGTCCCCGTCGGCTCGAGCCCCTTATATATATATATATATATATATATATATATATATATATATATATATATATATATAAGTCTATCTCTACATATATATATATATATATATATATATATATATATATATATATATATATAATTTTTTTTTACATTTTTGCAATAAGTTTGATACACATTATTCCAAAATATGTAATTGGTTTTTCTGTAAGTGTCATACTTTTCGAGATATTTCATTTTTTAAAATTTTTTAACAAAACTGTGATTTTTAAAAATTATTTAAAATATTTCGAACTTTTTGAATCATGTCCGTTACCACTGAAATTCATTGTTAGTATATACCAGCAATATATTAAAAAAAAAAAAAAAATCAATAACTGACGGAGTCGTAAAACAGAATAGGACTATAGTATATATATATATATATATATATATATATATATCTATATATATATATATATATATATATATTATTACATATATATATATATATATATATATATATATATATATATATATATATATCATGTTTAATTTTTAAAAATCGTGAATGTTTATTTTTGACAAAATTCTTCGTTTTTATTTTTGTAAAACGACAGATGCTCAATTATTTTTTTCCTTCTTCTTCTTCTTTGGCGATTGTTTTGTTTTTCATTTTATTTCAATGTTTACTTTTTAATTGCGAGCAAGAAGGAGCAAAGAACTTTTTACATTTCATTTACCTTAATTATTATTATTATTATTATTATTATTATTA
>JABUQX010097584.1:15000-17500 GCA_015478945.1 Trachelipus rathkii | reverse complement strand
TTCCTCCGCCCCTCCCCTACGGGGTATGGAAAACGTCCCCCCTCTGTCCCCCGTCGGCTCGAGCCCCCTAATATATATATATATATATATATATATATATATATATATATATATATATATATATATATATATATATATATATATATATATATATATATATATATATATATATATATATATATATATATATATATATATATATATAATTTTTTTACATTTTTGTAATAAGCTTTATACGCTGATTCCAAATATGTAATTGGTTTTTCTGTAATGTCGTACTTTTCGAGATATTTCATTTTTGAAAAAATATTTAACATAAATGTGATTTTTAAAAAATTATTTAAAATATTTCGAACTTTTGAATCATGTCCGTTACCACTGAAATTCATTGTTAGTATCATATAGTAGCAATATATTAAAAAAAAAAAAAAAAAAAACCGACGGAGTCGTAAAACAGAATATATATATATATATATATATATATATATATATATATATATATAGTATATATATATATATATATATATATATATATATATATATATATATATATATATATATATATATATATATATATATATATATATATATATATATATATATGTTTAATTTTAAAAATCGTGAATGTTTATTTTTGACAAAATTCTTAGTTTTTATTTTTGTAAAACGACAGATGCTCAATTATTTTTTTTTTCCTTTTTCTTCTTCTTTGGCGATTGTTTTGTTTTTCATTTTATTTCATTGTTTACTTTTTGAATTGTGAGCAAGAATTAACAAAGAATACTTATCGTTAGTAGGTCGATTCACCTTAATTATTATTATTATTATTATTATTATTATTATTATTATTATTATTATTATTATTATTATTATTATTATTATTATTATTATTATTATTATTATTATTATTATTATTATTATTATTATTATCATTACTATTATTTTTATTGTTATTATTATTATTATTATTATTATTATTATTATTATTATTATTATTATTATTATTATTAATATTATTATTATTATTAAAATATTATTATTATTATTATTATTATTATTATTATTATTATTATTATTATTATTATTATTATTATTATTATTATTATTATTATTATTATTATTATTATTATTATTATTATTATTATTGGTAGTAGTAGTAGTAGTAGTAATAGTAGTAGTTGTTGTAGTAGTAGTAGTAGTAGTAGTAGTAGTAGTAGTAGTAGTAGTAGTAGTAGTAGTAGTAGTAGTAGTAGTAGTAGTAGTAGTAGTAGTAGTAGTAGTAGTAGTAGTAGTAGTAGTGGTAGTAATACTGTCTACAACATTATTGTAAACATTTTCTTTCTAAAATCAATCTCCCCTTCCCCCGTTTTATTGTAATGTTAGTATTAACATTTAGTAATATGCAACATATTACTACTGTCGGTTTACCCCATAAGAGAGTTAATAACAGATAAAGAAAATTATCGCAAATTGTTTTAATCATCTTCAGAAAAAAAAGGATTCTTGCATTTGTTCGAAGCGATTGTCCGCTTTTCGATAGGTTTTCTCTCGTCTTATTTGATTTCAATTACCAGTTAATATGTTTCACACCTTGTCTAATTTTTAAAAATTTTTTTAACTTTTTTTAATTTTTTAAATTTTTATTTAAAGAATGAATGATGGTTGGCGGAGTCGGTAAATGTTTTATCCAACTCATTCATAAATTATGGTAAAAATATGGTAATATTAAAATATTCTAATAATATATTATAAAAATATTAAAATATATGGTAAAAAATATGATATTTATAATGGAATTAAGCTACCAAGACACATGTTAATGCAATTTTTACCACCACAATTTTATTCTCACGTTTAAGTATTGTAACTCTGGAGAGGACTGAACATATCGAAATATAGTTTCGCCTTAGAGAATTTTTTTTAAAATCTGACCTTCCTTCTCATATATATTCATATATATATATATATAAAAGTATATTTAAATAATATATATATATATATATATATATATATATATATATATATATATATATATATATATATATATATATATATATATATATATATATATATATCGCAAATGTTTGTGTCCTTAGTTCCCGCTAAAGAAAACAAACATCCCCTTGGAAAAGTCACTTCTGAATAATTTGTAATTTTAAGTTTAATCGCTCCGAAAAACCTCATGAAGTCTAAAATCAAAAGTAGTGATAGTGAATAGAATTGGCATTCATAATTTTCAACGAAAAACATTCATCTTCGCTCCTTCCAGAAAGTATTTTTTTAATGGACTTGAAGATTTCCGCACAAAAACGCAGATCACATAAATAACTCCCAAACTATAACTCTTCTTCGGAGTTCATGTTTATATATATATAAAAAAAACACATTTCTCAAGATTTTTAGCCTTTGCCATAATTAATAAAACCAAAGATTATTAATAATAAATATTATTACACTAACTAAGTGATAGTACAATTTGTAATAGCAATCTATACAATCT
>JABUQX010097584.1:0-2500 GCA_015478945.1 Trachelipus rathkii | reverse complement strand
GCCTGTCCTCGCTTCAACTCTACTCTCTATGTCTTAACACTAATACCTTTTTCCTCAGTGCTGGAGCGCGCTTTATGTTTCAAACCGATCCCGAAAATAAGGCAGGCCTTCTGATCCTTCAAAACTGTCGAGCTATTAGCTCTCACTTGTATCTATCTAAAGCTTTGAAACTCTTCTTAACTCTCATTTCCTGGATCATCTGGAGTCTCATTCCCTCTTTCGGATCATCATCATAGCTTTCGAAGTTTGTGGTCAACTGGAGACATACTTTCCTATCTAACTGATTTATAGGTCTTCTGCCCTTAGACTATATGGAGTCTTTGCAGTGGCACGTACTTATATCGAAAGGTTTTGACCGGGTATGGCAGCGCGTCGCTGCTCTCGAAGCTCCCTACCTTTGGGTTTTCCTCCTTTCTCTTTGCTTTACTCATGTCTAGTTTGTCTCTCCGATCGCTCATATCAGCACCGTAGTGGAAGCGTCCTCTTCCTCCTTTCTGTTATTGTGGTGTTCCTCAAGGTTCTGCTTTATCTCCAACTTTATTCCTACTTTTCATCAACGATCTCCTCAGCTGTACTTCTAAATCTGTTAACTCTTACGCCGGTTACTCAACTCTCCATTCTTCTACCTATTTCAAATCTGCTCCCTCTTTTGCATCTAGAGCTGCCTCTACGTCTTCAGCTTTCCGATTCTATTCTCGCGGATCTGATGGGATTCCCGGTGGGGTCACCGCAACCTTTGTAAAATTCAACTCTTTAAAAAACTCAATTTCTTTAAATCTCCCTCTCAAAACACCTCCCAACTTTCCTATTTTCTTCGACGGCTCTAACGTCTCACCTGTGAATAACATAAACATTCTTGGTCTCAACATAAACAACAAACTGTCTTGGAAACCTCATATTACAATGGTTGCTAAGGTGACCTCAAAGAAGCTGAGAGTTCTGTTCAGGTTGAGGGAATTTTTTTCCTCCGAACAGTTACTCCAGTTATATAAGGGCCTTATTCGCCCTTGTATGGAGTACTGTTCTCACATCTGGGGGGGCTCCGGCTCCACCCTTATATTGCATAGGGTTGAATCTAAAAGCTAAGAAGAGACTAATAAACTTCCCTTCTTTCAAAAAAAAAAAAAAAAATTCCCTTGACCCTCTATCTCTGTGACGTGGGACGTTGGCGCACCTCTCTTTTCTAAAGGTGCACGGTAGCGCAAGTGCTCGGGGGAGCTGACCTCTCGCATTCCACCACCCTTGCGTCGCCCTCGTATCACAAGAGGTGCCTTGCTCTCGCATGAATGTTGAGTGAGTATTGAAAACCCCAGACTTGTTCGTCGTGGTGCCTCTTTCTTTCCAGCTACTTCTGTTCTGTGGAACTCCTTGCCTCCTTCTGTTTTTCCAACTGTATTTAATCTTCCCCTCTTTAAAGCCCACGTCTGCGATCAAATGAGAGATTTGCGTTAAGCTAGGGATTGGGTGAGTTTTCTTGTTTTATTTTTTGCCCCCTCCTTGAAAAGGGCCCAGCCTGTGAGTGGTGGTTGATTGTAAAAAAAAAATACTTATTAGTCATTGTTGTTGTCCTCCTCCTCCTCCTCCCTCTGACACAGCCACTTCAAATTCAAGAGATGCATATTTCCATTCACAAACACCAGCTTCTCAAAGTTCTCATCAGTCAGGGATGACCTCTTGGGCCTGAGAACATCAGAGCCCAAGCTGAACAATCTCTCCACAGCCGCGGAGGAGGGGACAGGGGTGTTGTACTTGATAAAGAGGTCCACCCAGGCCTCTCTGTGCTGATGGGGGAACAGGTCCACAGACAGAGGGGTGGTCTTCTTCACCTTCAGCTTGTTCCAGCTCTCAAAGGCCTTCTTCAAGTTCTCCTCAAGGTTTTCGGGAGCCAGAGGCTGACTGTCATTCACCCTCATGTAACGGAAAGGGTATTCGCAATTCCGCAATTTTTTTTGGTAGTCTGCAATTGAGGACTTAAATGGCGGAATGCCCACCCCTGAATTATATTATATATATTTAATAAATAATATATATATAAAATATTATATATATATATATATATATATATATATATATATATATATATATATATATATATATATATAATATATAATATATATATATATATATATATATATATATAAATATAAATATATATATATATATATATATATATATATATATATATATATATTATATATATATATATATATATAATATAATATTATATAATATATTATATAATATATAAATTATATTATATATATATATATATATTATATATTATATATATATATATATATATATATATATATTAATATATATATATATTTACAGAATTGTCACTATTTCTCATTCACGGGGTAGGGCCCCCCCATTTCAAGGATGGCGACGGCAAAAAAATAATAAAAATTAAATTTTATATATTATTTATTTTTTTTTTTTTTTAACCCAGGTTTTTGTTCCCAACCCAACCACACTCACGGGATCTCTTTTCTCTTTT
>JABUQX010097583.1:20000-22032 GCA_015478945.1 Trachelipus rathkii | reverse complement strand
TTATTTATATATATATATATATATATATATAGCATATATAAATATAACAATATATATATATATAATAGCATATATATATATATATATATATATATATAATATAACAATAATAACTCATATATATATATATAAATATATATTTATATATATATATATATATATATATATATATATATATATATATATATATATATAACAACAACAACTTAGCATATATATACTGTATATATACTTAACCAATATATATATATATATATATATATATATATATATATATATATATATATATATATATATATATATATATATATATATATATATATATATATTCTCTCCATATACTGTTATATATATAAATATAAGACACATATATATATATATATATATATAAACTCTGCCCCAAGTGTATTCTTAAAGGTAAGCCACTGATATATATATATATATATATATATATATGTGTGTGTGTGTGTGTGTGTGTATGTGGAGAGATGAATTGCAAAAATTCACAGCGCAGGATCCTTGTCACATCAAGATTTGGATCTTCAAGAATCCCTCGCCCCCCAAAAAAAAAAAAACCGTGTCGTTACCGCGATATCGCATATGCGCCGCCGCTACTTCCGGACAAATCCGAGATCATTCCCAGGACTTTCTACCACTCTACTCCTTTATTTCTCCTTCTACTCATTATGAGATATACTTTTACGGCATATGCCTCAGCCATACTCCTGAAAGCCGGTAACACAGAAACAAACCCTGGACCTGGAATCTACAAATGTCCATCCAATATACAACAAGATAGTGAGGAGAAACTCCATAAACTGCAATAGATGCAAACAATGGATTCACAAACACTGTTCTCCTTTCATCACGCCAACCTTTTCAAAACACAACTGGATGTGACAAGTCTGCGCTCCATCCACAATAGCCACCCCAACACATACATCACACAAACAAACCCACAACATAAACATATTACAATTCAACACAAACGGACTATACAACAAAACCAAAGAAATAGAAGTCTTCTTAAAACAACAAAACATACACATAGCCATGATACAAGAAGCCTACCTATACGATAACTATGCAAACCAAAACTCGATGTCAAATCATCAGAACATAATAATAATAATAATAATAATATAGGAATTCAATATCAGCCTTTGATTTTATAAAAGTTTTTGATTTTATTTCCAAGTTTCTAAATAGTTATTTCTGTACATAGTTTAATTTTCTTAAAATAATCTTTGAAAACAATTTACATGAGAAGAAGAAGATATATTTATTTACATTTCCCGACGCGTTTCGTCTCTAAACTTGAGACATCTTCAGAGGATTGATTCTTATGAGCGAATGAGTCTTAAATTAATATATAATAATTAAATCAAATGATATTTAGTCTAACAGATAATACATTAAATTTTATGTTAATGTCTGGTCTGCGTGTTTTGATGTAAAAGGCCTCCGCAATTTTAAGTTTCTGGACTTCACATGATCCGTATATTATTGTGAAGTGTTTAGAAATATTGCTAATAGTTGATTGACCATGTGCCGTTTTGAAATGTTCAAAGATTTTGCTGGGACTGTAGCGATGTTGATATGCCCTGTCCGACAATCGATTCGTCGTGTAACCAATATATGTCGACGTACAGTCTGACTCAGGGCAGTTAAATTGGTACACAACGTGATGGTTGTCGGTCAAAGCATCTCTTGTGCTAAAGGAGGATGACAGTTGTTTGGATTTATGGTATAGTCTGACTTTAATTTTTGAGGTGTCTTTAGTTTTGAGGTGAGAGTTCAAAATATTACGAAGGCACTTCTCTTCTTTATTGAAGTCTATAGCATTAGAAGTTTTGAAGAAGAAATTTATCGAATTTTCCTGATTATTTTTACTTTCTTTATTAAATAATTTTGTAATGGTTTTATTAATTAAATTTTCAACTGAATATTGTGGATGATCACAGTTAATTAAATTTTACTTAATGCGGCAAATTTCTTCATCAAAAGTTTTCCAAGTTGAACATAGGTTGTA
>JABUQX010097583.1:0-5000 GCA_015478945.1 Trachelipus rathkii | reverse complement strand
GAGAGAGAGAGAGAGAGAGAGAGATGTATCCAACAATATTGTTAGATATTTTTTCTTATTTTTAAATGCTTTTCCTTTTTGTTTTATTATTATTATTATTATTATTATTATTATTATTATTATTATTATTATTATTATTATTATTATTATTATTATTATTATTATTATTATTATTGGTTTAGATTATTTTTTGGTTTAAGTTTCTTACAACTATTTCTAAAATCTTAATATTTTATCAGTAATTTCTGTCCATTATAATCCATTTTTGGTCTTACGTGTGCTCTGTCAGTATCTGGACTAATGGAGGTCTAACTTTCATCAGTCAGTCTAACTTTTGTAAGACAATCTAACTTTTATTAGACTGTCTAACTTTCGCAAGACAATCTCACGTTCATTAGCCCGTCTAACTTTCATTAGCTCGATCTTTCCGTCTCTTATTTTTAATGCTTTTTTTCCCTTTATTTCTAATCTTACATCACGGTGTTTTTAATCTTTTAAAGTTTGGTGTAAAGTATTGACTAAATTCTCCCATGTGTACACACACAGTCACACACACACACACACACACACACACACACACACACACACACACACTCACACACTTACAGACACACACACACACAGGTGCGCATAAATACACATGCGAATGGGCAGAAAACGTAAAATATATATACACATACATCAATTTATGTGCAAAGAATACATATTCTGATCTTACCTCTCTCTCTCTCTCACTCTCTCTTTCTTTCTCACTCTTTCTTTCTTTCTTTCTTTCTTTCTTTCTTTCTTTCTTTCTTTCTTTCTCTCTCTCTCTCTCTCTCTCTCTCTCTCTCTCTCTCTCTCTCTCTCTCTATATATATATATATATATATATATATATATATATATATATATATATATATATATATATATATTCTATATATATATCTATATAATATTATATATATATATATATTACATACTTCAGTTATCCCTATGTTAAAAGATTTCTTTAATTTGAGATTAATTCCGTGGTTAACTATAATATTTCAAGTTATTTATTAATTCCTTTATCTTTTTTTTATTTTAGCAAATATTATTTGTTATCAAATTATATTTATTACTGTATTAGTATTTAAACATATTATTTATAAATATAGTATTTATGAACAATATTATACTCTAAATTCACAGACAAGACCTTCGCTACGGTATTCGATTTGAGCACGAACTGTCACCATTTAATGGCGATTGTTCTTACATTTTTTGTGTCAATTTTCCATAATCTCTTATATACATTTTCATTTATTTGACCAATTTTCGCAAAAAAATAAGAGAATTTTATCGTAACATTATGAAATTTGCAAAAGATCGATCCTTTCTATAATGTTAACTCCTGCTAAGCACGAGCAGCACGAGTGTAGGAGTCGCCTCTGATATATATATATATATATTATTATATATATATAATATATATTATATATATATATATAATAATATATAATATATTATATATATAATTTATTATAATATATATATATATATATATATATATATATATATATATATATATATATATATATAGGAGTATGAATGCGCGTATGTGGAAGTGCAACTTAATGGAATCACTTAAGTGTGTCTTTGTGTTAAAGCCATAAAACAAGTTATAAAATTGAGACTCATAAAGAGAGGAAGGGGTGTATCAAGGGGAGCGGGCGAAGGGGGGGAGTGGCTATGGTTATTTTTTTGGAAGAGTTACGAGGGGTCATTTATTAACCTTATTTACTCTTTGACCTTTGACCTTGAACGCAACAAGTGTCGGATCGACTCGGTTTTCGGTGCGTAATTGTCTTATGGGATTTTATCATTTTAAATTGAATGTTTTTTTTTCTTCTAATTAAATGTTTAAAAGGGATGGCGAATAGAGGTAGAGATGCAGCGGGAGGGAGGGAGGAAGGGTGGTAGAGTGGAAGGAAAGATGCAAAAGGAAAGAAGGAAGGTGAAAGGATAGTTGTAGCTAAATGGAGAGATGCAGCGAGAGGGAGGGAGAGTGTGAGGAAAGATTTAGGGAAAGGAAAAGGATTATGGGAGATGTAGGAGAGGCAATGAGAGATAAATGATTGTATGAACAATAAAGGGAGTTAGGATAATGGAGAGAGAGAGAGAGAGAGAGAGAGAGAGAGAGAGAGAGAGAGAGAGAGAGAGAGAGAGAGAGAGAGGGAGGGAGAGATAGAGAGAGAGATGGATGGATGGATTGAGGAGATTTATGGACGTAGGAAACGGATTGTGATAGTAATATTAAGAGGATTAGAAGGGTAGGAAATAAAATAATGAGGGAGGCTGGTGTGGGGAGAGGAGAGTTAGCGAAGGAGAGAAGATTTAGAAAGGGAGGGAATGAGAATGATAAAGAGTGATAACTATTATTATTATTTTTCAGTTTCACATTTGTAAGTATCAAATATTCATTTTTTTGCCCTTGTTTTTAAAGTGTGAATTTACTCGCATTTAAATATTCTTTCTACTAATTATATAATAATTTATGTGCCCTTAACTATAATATTATCTCTCTTCTTCTTCTTCTTCTTCTTCTTCTTCTTCTTCTTCTTCTTCTTCTTCTTCTTCTTCTTCTTCTTCTTCTTCTTCTTCTTCTTCTTCTTCTTCTTCTTCTTCTTCTTCTTCTTCTTCTTCTTCTTCTGCTATATAAAGTGTATCCAAGGCTATTTCGCTTATGTATAAAGTTATTTAAGATTGGGATCACGTATTGCCTTTCATGCAGTTATCATTTATAGATCAAACTCGTTAAGAGACGAGATGAGAAAATATTTTTGTTAAGATATTTTATTATATTTTATTAAATACAATATATTCACGACACCGCCTGAGTAGATACACAAGCCGTCTGCCATGCATTTGTAGTATAGGAAAATTTAAACTAAGGTATTTATTGTTTTCCTTTTAAAAACCCAATTTGCATATACCCCAGACACGATTTTGCTAATATCTTTCAATCTATCGGGAAAAGATAAACTCTTATATATATATATATATATATATATATATATATATATATATATATATATATATATATATATATATATATATATATATATATATATATATATATATAATTTTCCTTTTTCTTTCCTTGTAGATTTAATTTTTTTCCCAAAAAAAAATATTTATAATTCATCTGAAAACGTATATAAGCCAAAAAATGGAATTAAACTCATTTTTAACAAAGATATTATTGGGAATGTATAAAGGGAAAGGTCAAACGTACTTATTCCTATCGGAAAAGTGATATTTACATCATTTCCTGCAAAAATAATTAAAATAATTTTTAAATTACATAAACAATTATTGGTCGTCCAAATAGAAAAAGAATATATATATATATATATATATATATATATATATATATATAATAATAGCTTTTCTTTATTCTATATATATATATATATTTATATATATATATATATATATATATATATATATATATATATATATATTTATATATATATATATATAGAAAATAAATATATATATATATATATATATATATATATATATATATATATATATATATATATATATATATATATATATATATATATATATATTTAATAATAATAATAATAATAATAATAATAATAATAATAATAATAATGTGATTTTTATAAAAATCAGTGAAGCCCTCTGTTACTATTACTATATATATATATATATATATATATATATATATATATATTATATATATATATATATATATATATATATATATATATATATATATATATATATATATGTATATATATATATATATATATATATATATATATATATATATATATATATATATATATATATATATATCGTAAGCTAGTAAACTAGCTTAGACAATAGGAAATAGTAAAAGGGTGTAATTAGTTTTCTTCTTTATTAATAATAATGGCATGAGAATATTAATTTTATTACTTGACGTCCACAGTTTATTTTTACCTTTAATAATTGAACAATAATTAGATTTATTAATTTTATATTTCACAGTATATTATTATCTTTACATAACTGATTTGATATTCACCACTTCCGTCTCATCTTTGTTTCAGTCACAACATGCATATTAAATTTGCCCTCCTAAATACATCCATCACCTCCTTCCTCTTCTCCTCACCATTTATTCCTTTAACATTCCATGTACCCATACGATTCATACAATTCCGTCGGAGGATACAATGTCACTTACGGCGATCACGACTAGGTCTGAGGCATGCATGAGCATTTCGAGGTTATAAATAAATGGTATCGGGTCTCCTTCCCAACTACCACTGTCCTTTTAGTAGCTTTCTACGACACGCAGAACATACGCTGTGAGAACTCTTTCTCCAGCACACACAGGGATATATGAAAAAAGGTGTTGTCTGTAATAGTAATATTATTTTATTGCATGTATATGATACGGAAACTTTACTCCTGTGTAAGAAGTCTGGTTGTGAGCCCAAGAGGGTCGAACCATTGGGCAATGGAGTGTCATGGGATGTACCCTACACACCCCGACTGCCCATTGGGAGTTAATCTCATCTCTTCGATAGCGCTACTTTTCTCTCTCTCTCTCTCTCTCTCTCTCTCTCTCTCTCTCTCTCTCTCTCTCTCTTATATATATATATATATATATATATATATATATATATATATATATATATATATATATATATATATATATATATATATATATATATATATATATATATATATATATATATATATATATTAGGACAATTGATATCAGAAAAGAGGCCGATACCGATACCGATAATACTCTATTTTTTTAGGTGCCGATACTGATACCGATACCGATACTTTTAATTAATATAATAAATACACAGTAATAAGATAGAACATTTGTGCACCGATAGGCAACCTGGCACGCATTCCTGTGAAGCGGCGCACGAAAAACGCGAGCGTTTCACGATAAATGCGAAAACGGTTAAACACCCACCTAACTGAACGAAGTAGCTACC
>JABUQX010097582.1:42500-56801 GCA_015478945.1 Trachelipus rathkii | reverse complement strand
TCAATATCTATATATATATTCAATAATAATAAATATATTATTAATAATATTAATATATATATATTAATTAATATATTATAAATATATAATTATATATTAAATTAATTATATATATATATATATATATATTATTAATTATATTTAATTAATATTAAATAATAATTAATTAAATATTAATATATATATATATATATAATATTAATATATATATATATATTCTTATAATATATATATTAAATAGACTTGCAAATATATATAATATTACTCTATATTATATATATATATAATATTATTATATAATATTATAATTATTAAATATATTATATAATCTATATATATATATATTTATAATATAATTTATAATATATAATATACTATAATATATATATATATATATTAACTAATAATTTAAATATAATATATATATTATATTAAATCATTATATATTAATATAAGATATATTATATATTATGTATCACTAAATGGTTTAACACCGACCTCTGATACATATATCTATAGCACCACAACTATATAGGGCAGTGGGCCACATCATCTAATAAACTCTAGGAGTGAGTAAGGTGTGCTCAAAATTTTATTAAAGTCTGAACAAGACGGAGCCAAGAAGAGGAATATGACTCTATCAACAAACAATATATATTATATATATAATTACATATTAATAATATCTACGATTACCGATACCAGTGTATACTGAAACTAAATGGGTCTTTCGCTTAGTTATTGGGCGAAAGTGCTACTACCTGCTGAAGCTACCTCATGACGGTATATATTGTGCTTTGATCTCAATCCTTCTTAGGAAGTTTTATATAACGAGTCACTGACTCTCACTGAAATGGTTAACGAATGAAACATTCTTCATATACAACAGAACTGCCGCCAGTTAAATTCAATATCCTTTTAAGAGAAGCAGAATATAAAGGAGAAAGCATCTCGAAAAAAATGCATTTCTAATATGAAGTTTCGTATATGTTTTGCTTAAAATATATAGTTTCAATTATCGGCATATTCAATATATATTATAATATATTTATATATTATTAACTATCTCCTATTAATAATATTAATATATATAAATATATATATCAATATATATTATATATATATTTATATATTACATATATATAATAATTATATATATATATACACCCCATATTTCTCCAAATTATATATATAAATAATTTCTATTATATATAGTGTTACATATTACTTAAATAATTTCTATTAATATCATTAATATATATATAAATACTTTATTAATAATAAATAGTAAACTGGTTGGTATTAGGTATTTGTTATGTAAAAGACGTCAAATTTGATCCAATAAAAAGTTATCTGTGAATCCGAGAATATGTTCAATGCCTATTAAAACTTATGATCATTATTTCTCCACCTTAGTAGCTATTAATAATATATAAATAATATATACGTCACATCATAAGTAACATATATAGAGCCCTGTGACTCAATACCATATATAATATAAATATTATATATCATATAATATTTATTATAAAAAATACAAGTAGCAGTACTTTATTACTCATATCCCATACTCACTCCTGTTCAAGCAGGGATCTCTTTAGTATTTAAGATAGTATTACATTCAGATATAGCCAAATTAATCAGTTAATATATCTGTAAATGGATGGGTCTATAGATTCCTATGAATATACTATCAATATTTATGAAAGTACCTTATTTAGACCAAATATTAAAAAAAATGTATATATTTTATTAATACTAAAGCTAATTATTATTGTATATTATTATTATATTATCATATTACTTATTAAATACAATAACAACTAATTTTAAACATATCAATAAATATATAAATAAAAAAAAATTTTAATTCAATCATTAATTTTGTTATAAGTATATTTTATTTATTCACCTTAATTATTAGTATATAAATACATAGAAGAGGTCATAGGAATATTTATTCATATTAGTATGCTATTTCCCTCTAATTTAAATATTAAGCACTATACTTCACTATATATAACGTATAAGGAATAAATTTTATTATATTTATTTAAACATCACAATAAAATAATAGATATAAATATAGTATGATATATACACTGAGATTTATTATATTACTCACTTATGAGAGTACAGGAGAGACTATACAGTGATATATAAGTAATGATATCACTTGTAGTAAAAGATGTGATATATATTTCATATTACCTATATTATATAATATCTAGTATATTAGAATAATATATAAGTACATTGATTATTAAAAGATATTTATTAGTCAAACCTCAGACTTTCTTCCATGCCCAGAGCATTTCGAAATCCTATTTCTGTTCTCCAAGCAAAAAATTAGATATAGTCATACTATTACTATATAGAAATTTGGGCAGTTATATATATATTCTTGGAATTTTAGAGTTAAGTGAGGTGATTCTAATATCACTTATAATTGACTAGTAATATTTTTTATATATATATAAAATGATAATATGTTCCTTATACTATATATATATATATATATAATATATATATATATATATATATAGCAAATTAATAGCCACAAATTACTTATATCTCTAATTTATCCCGTATGTTACTTATATATACCAAAACCTGAACTTAACTTATAAATATGATCCTAAATACTAATATTTACAGTTACTAATCTAGAGATATTTTGTTTTTATATATTATTTCATTATTAGTGTCTTTTATAATTAAAGTTTTTATTTTATTATAGTTATTCATTAGCTAACTTGATATAATGCTTATATATATAATAGTATAGACTATATTATATCTTATAGAAATTAACTACTGAGATATCTTATATGAGAATATTCAAGATGAGCAAAAATTTCTACGAATACCTTAGCTAATACGAATAATCAGTATATACATATTTCTAGGCATTTGCACTCTATTAACACAGGACACCCATCACCGCCCCAATAACTACGTAGTATTCTGAAATTTAGGAACCCTGTCAGGCCTAGTCGCCTATGTCATAATCCCTCTCTCTCAGCTGTGTTTCTGAGTCTCTGCCTCACACTATCTTGCGCATCATTCCATCCATGTGCCACGCGATCAGGCACGAAGCACTCCTCTGTCTCCAATCCCTGCTGTGTATATCGCATTCTTCCTCTTGCAATTTCCATTTACCAACATATATTCTTTACGGTCTCTGCCCGCAGTGTCTTATTGAGACAAGTCAGCGAGTGGAGAGTACAGATCATCCATGCTCTAATCTCTCTTGTCCGTGAAAAAGTTCCTGCTTCCCCATTCTTCCTTCCGCGGTGTATCACCGATCCCGATCCTGATGCTAAGCATCAGTTTAAACTCCTTGCTGTATTTCTATATCTGTTCAGAAAGCCTTTACAGAAACTGACGTACTAAATCAGCCTCTAATGAAAACTAGGTGCATTTAATATTTCCTCGGCTACGTCAATTCTACACCAGACCTGACTCTGGTCTAGGGTGTAAACATTGAAAAGGAATCGCTTCCAAATAAAATTCTCACGACGAGCCACTACAATTCTGCGTATGTCCGCCGCCCCTGTCAATCATCGCTCTCAAGTATTGGGTCTGTGTTCAGTGCCAATTTGAGGCCTTACTTTCCGTAATCCCGTTACAACATACCGATAAAGAAAAATGCGTTGTTTACATAGTAGGGTTATTAGTATTGTCAACTCATCTGTTAATACAACTTCATAGTTTTGTGTAATAAATTAAACACGCTCTGAGGTTAATCTTTACATGTAGTAAATGAGCATTATATTGCTAACCTACGGGAATAGATTCTAGTAGGAATAACTTCGTTTATCCTCCGTAGACCTATATTCTCTCTCCTTAAATGATGTCAGCCCCTGAACTCACCTATGGTTTCTTGGGGCATGAAATACCAATCAGTCAGCTCCCAGAGTTATTTATTGACATGCTAGATACTATCCCACCCTGACATAAGAGGCATGTATGTCACTTCATTGATTACTTATTTAAATATTTTCTCTATGAAATCGATATAGTTTCTGTTTTTTTTTCTGCTAGGCTCTCAACTCTATTCACAATTAGTTAGTTAACCCCAGAGATCAATGACTGAAAGTAATTAACCCGTCTATCTCCGTGTTATATTGCATATAATAGTCAGGGATCGCTGATTTTCTCCCATTGGGCATTCTTTTTGCCATAACTGTTTATATAAACATACCTATGTTTCTGTCAGGTACTGCTCCCTCGAACTGCTATCAATTGCTTCTTCCGCGGGCATTGAATACTGCATATAGCAGTGTGTGTAATCATATGTCTAAAGCATGTTCTACTATTTATTTGTTTATCTTCTACAGTCCAATATATCTTTTCTATGATATTATGCATATGCAGGGGCGAGAGCACCACTGCCGCCAAAGCATGTTAACAATTCTTGCGCTGACCCACCAGAAATCACCTCAAACATTCCTATACATATTCTCTTACTCCCCTTATAATAATAACTCACCTTATCTATTATATATTCTTTGTACATGCAGTAACGTATATTATCAATATTGAGCTACTTTTTTTAACAATAATTTTATTTGATAGTTATAATTATACCATAAATAATAACTTCATATATATGTATGCGTCCAGATCGCATACAGCTATATATAATAAGCTTTTCTCTATATATCAAATATCCTATACTAATAAGGACATCAATTCTCAAAAGTCAAATCTAATAAAAAAATCGCACTACATAATGCAATCTTTAATATTAATATATAAATCTATATCATATATTAGAGTTTTAGTGCGGTACGTTAAAATGCCATCATATATTACGATGTATTGTAATGTATTACTTGGACTGCATATAGTGAGATGACTATTTGTTCTACCAGCGCCGTACTAGAGAGAGCCCATAGCTGGACCATTTAATCTGTTGATTTTTCCGAGTTATCCTATACAAGCGTAATGTTTTTGTGATTCTCTATGTCGGCTCTCTCAATATTTGCGCGATATATCTTTTCATTCACATTCTTTTGTTATTATTTCCCGTAGACTAACCGCAAGAGAACTTATATTTTATACAGATAATACATGTGAGGCCATCTCGCGTGCTGGTATTCTCTTCTTACTACACCTACTCTTCTTTATCTCTCTCTTCTCTCATATACATTACTTTCTCTCTCTCGGGCAATCAGCTCTAACTGTCTCTCTCTCCCATCTCGTTACGGTCTCTATTCTCTCTCTCTCTCTTCTCTGCTCTCCTCCTCACCAACTCGTGCTCAGTCAATAATTCTAGTAGCCATACTTCCACTCCTTCTCCAGTCTTGTATTCAGCAATCAATCCATCGGTTCCTTAGATCTTTCCCATCTTCTTTAGCTGTTTAAATTGCCTCTTCCCTTATTTCTCCTCCAGCAATATCCCCCCTGTCTCCTTTTTCCTTCCTCCACCACCTCCCGTCCGTCCCCTCTCCATCTGCACCTCCTCACCATCAAATCTCAACAATTCTGCAAAAGTATATCTCTCACAATACTTTCTAGCACTGTTCTCACTCCTCTACCCAGCGTTTCTTCTCCTCCTTCCATCTTTACTTACTTGACTTGTCGCTCGTCTTTCTCTGGTTTCTTTCGTAGGTTCTCCATACTTTTAGTCCCCCCAATCCAAGACTTCTCAATTTTTCTTTGTTCTCCTCCAATCATTGTTCTCTCTGCTCAGTCCTCTCTGACTCCTATTTCTTACACTGCACATGATTATGTACTTAATCATTACTTATCCTTCTTTTTAATCTTTCATGTCAAATGTTATACTTAAGGCTTTAAACTAAATTTAATCACAATCTATTTTTTCTTATATCAGTTTTACTTTCATACCATTTCCTTATAGTATGCCTCTATATTTCTTATTATCAAGTTTTATTAGGCATAAGCCTTTAACTTTATCGTTCTGACATATACCATAGTTAGTCTTTTTCTACTTTCACCTCTCACTCTCTAATACTTATTCATCTATTTTCTCGCGGTATAATATCTCTTTTTAGCTGTTCCCATCATATTTTTCTTATAAAATTATTACCATTTTTCATACTATTGTTTATCTCTCTATAATTATTCACTACTTGCAATCTT
The DNA here is from genome assembly GCA_015478945.1 of Trachelipus rathkii. Classification (NCBI taxonomy): domain Eukaryota; kingdom Metazoa; phylum Arthropoda; class Malacostraca; order Isopoda; family Trachelipodidae; genus Trachelipus; species Trachelipus rathkii. Next base: position 50,687 of record JABUQX010097582.1, on the reverse strand, counting down.
TCTTTCTTTTATAAAGGTCTCATATAAAATGTCTTTTGTTTTTAAGCTTTTTTTTTGCTACATGAAAAAGATCATGATATAAAACCTCCTTGTATAACGCGCCAAATTCCTTCGGGTACTATAACGTCTCTCTTAATCAGTTGAACAGTATAAGTATAGGTAACTAAATGACCACAAGAAAGTATTTTTTTTTTTTTTTTAATTTCTCTTTATTAACCAATATCTCCGCTGTGTTTGCCGATATTTCGCGAGACGGATTATACATCTCTGTAGCTATATTTAACTATTATTACTACAGAAATATTTGTCTCATCGTATACTATATCCGAAGATAGTTCTCTATATATACTAATACTTATAGCTTTCGTAAAACGGTTATAAATAATACCTATATTATATATATATACTATAATATATATATATATATATATATAGTGTTAATCCCTATATAGGTTAAAACAACTCCCTTTGCTAAATACTATATTTTTATTATATTATAATTATCTTTATTATTATACTAATAAATTATTACCTCAAATATATATACTCTAGATATGAGTGATAATTATCAGTATACTACAATACGAATTCTATCCTCTATTACAGCAGTGGATCTTATCCACTTGCATCTTTATGACCCTATTATATGTAAAAAAATCTATATAGCTTTATATACACTTCAGTAATTTCTGTCTTTTTTTTTTAAAGTTTTCAATTAAAGTACCAATATATATATATAATATATATATATATATATATATATACAGTATATTATATATATATATATATATATATATATATATATATTATATATATATATATATATATATAATATATATATATATACTTTATTTGACAAGCAAAATACTCTCAAATACTCGCTAGATTCCTATACTGGTCATAGAGCCTCAATAATGCATCAAGCTATTTGCTGCTCCAAACTTAAAGCGAATTAATAAAATAATAAAATATAATATTAGAATATGAGTACTCATCTAAATGTATACACATATTATTATCTCACCTACCTCATTTAGAAATAAGTAGTTTGTACCTATTAGTTCAGTATCCTTCTTTCTTTATAATTATCCTATATACTAACCTTACTATACATTTAAATCTAGTGGAAAGTAAATTATTTTTATATTAAAATTAAAGTATATTATCATTATATTGTTATTAAAGTCTATAACCTATATTTATAATTACCTTACTACATAATCTTTCATTATTATTATTTATTTTTTATTTTTCAATATAATTATGAGAAAGAAAATAATAAAATCATTTTATTCAATAAATATATTTTCTTAATTTTTGAGGAAAGGACATCTTCCCCTCTCTCCTCCTCTTTTATATTGTGGAGGAAGCTTTTTGATAAGCACATCCATTAAATTAATCTATATTTAAAAGCCAGTTTCTGTTAGGTTTTATCTATACTCCTGCTATGAACTTGAAAAATATGCTATGTTCAGCCTTTCTGAGGCTCATGAGAAGATATTTTTTTGGAGTTCACCATAGTTTTTGAGTGGAGGTTAAATGCTAAACATCCTTAACAATAACTAAATCTGACAGCAACACAAGATCAAAACTATTATTTACAAAATTAGCCCAAAATTTTGGAATAAATATTTTATTATATAATCATAACTTTATAAAGATTAGTAAAGTATGGATTTCGATGACTTCGCCTGAAACTTGCAGCTCACTTAAAAAGCCAAACAGGTTCATTTATTGAGAAGAGTTGTAATAAAGTGCCTATATCTTTATATTCATATTTTATTGAATCCTCGATTTCTCACAAGAGTCATTGTTATTTCTTGCATCTATTCATAAAGTCTAAAGTTCTGTTGGATGCTTACAAAACACCTGTTTGAAAATGTTTTAGATTCATGTTTACTTGAAAATCCTTCTAAACTCACCACCAATCACATTTCCCATATATATTATTTCAACCTTTTATTCGGCTAGTTTTGCCGCCTCACTAATTTTGGATATATTAGATGAGTCAAATTGGAGAATTGCCACATAACTGCGAAGAGATAGATTTGTATGAATAAATATGGTTGGAAGACAATAAAGCATAGAGATTAATCTTTATAACTAAATTTAGCTTCTCGGCTTCTCACAGTGACTTGAAAAGATCTATATGATTTTTTTGATAAAAGGTCATGTAATAATCAACTGATCACTCTCAAGCTCCGATTTGCCTCCCAACATGATTCTTTACTTTATAAATAAATTTTCATTAGATCGTAACTAATCCATAAACAAAATTTACTCAAATTTCTCACCACGCTTTTGTTACAGTAACTTTATAATAGGAACCCATTCAGAGAGAGATAATTGTACTCATTTCTTATAGCGGAAATCTTTTTTAACATTTTTTTCTAAATTAAAATAGTAGTTTGTTATCGGCTTGGGCAATTCTAAATAGCATATAGCTGTAAGTTATTCGATGTGCCATAAAGTCTCTATAAATAAGTGGGTTGAATGAACACAGCAATTTGAAAATCGAGCTCCGTAACCCGCCGATGGAAATTTCTGACGCTTAAACACCCATCTAAAACATTTCTTCATGCTTTACCACCATCATCAAATTCCGTTCATCTGTCTCTCAATATCAAAGAAAGTCACAAAATTCATGATAATTTAAGTTCATAGTCAATTTAATTTAATGCCGTATTGATGAGATCATAGGGTAAAACATAAAGAACCAGTTAGAAGAGCCTAACATTGGCCTCATCGAGACTGTCCGATCAATCAAATATTATAATTCCAATGGCATGTCTCATGCAACTTCACCAATTCCACAGCCCCTTATAACACAGAAGAAGGACTGAGGCCTCTTTCCTATATATAAAGGTCAATTTACTGAGTTATACAATACGTAATCAACTACTCCAAAAGCAAACAATTCCATCCCAGCAAAGCGTTCATACTAACCACAATACAAGCCTTAATACAGTTTACGTTTGTGTATATCGCCGGTAGCTACAACATGCGGTTGACTTTAATAACTAACTTAAAACCCTTCCGCCACTTTGGCTACGTTAGAATATACTATATGATCCCCCCAGACCATCCAAATACCTATCCAATCCCTCTTCTTTAAATGTTGCAGATTTCAGTGGAAAAGTAACATCGAGCTCTCAACAATTCCTTCGGAACTTTCATAGTATCTCTCGAAGATATTAAAGAGACATTATATTACGAATGCCATCGCTTTGGTCTTTCGCCACAACATCATATACGTAGTTACCACGTCTTCTCACTTGAAAATGTACACAAATGAAAAAATTTGCTAGAAATCTTTTTCTGTTTCTCTACTATAAAGAAATTTATTTGCTTACTTTTAAAGTAAAAGCATTTTATATTTAAATTAGGATAATAATAAAACATCTTGTATCATAGCATACTTGAAATGGAGTATAATTCTGCTCTTTTATACTATATAATAATCGAATAATACATCCTAACCTTCCTCGGCCATTTGGCTCTACCCCTCATAGCTCTTAATCCTCAAAGCCAGAAATCATCCTTGTATACTACGTTACACTCTCTCCAGCATGCCTAGGTCTTTTCTTTAAATGAGGGGCCCAAACTTGTGCACATTTACTCTAAATACTGACCTAAAATAGCTACTATACATACTGTGCAGCTCCTTTTCCTCCTTCTATGCTAAAACCATGTCCATTGTGATTAATACTAATCATACTTAATCATCTTATATTCTATGGGCTTCTCATCTCGTTGCATAACTTCCAAATTATCTGATAAGCCTATTATCTCAAGATATGACATTGCTAATATTAAACCTCAACTATAAATCTTTTTTATTTTTTTTTGGTCACCACATCATACATACAAGAACAATTCCTACATAATCTAAAATCTAGTAGTTAAAATCTTTTATTTAGTTATACCTAAATGAAGTAACCGTTACAATTTTTTACTTTTAAAATCATTTTAATTTCCATTTATCTGTCGACCTAAGAAGCATTATCTAATGAATCATTTTGATCTTTATAAATATTCACATCATTAATCCTTTACTAAAGTAGCTAACAATTATGATATATCTATTGCAACTTAGAAAACATTCAATATATGCCCCCATGATTACTAATAAATTATATAATTATTAAATATATTAATATATATTATATTATATATTATATATATAGATATAGATATAAACTCCGGGATATCAGTTTATAATGATGCGCTTATTTGGTTTATTGTTTTAATAATGTTAATATACAATATTAATGATCTAATTAATCGAATAATTATATATATCTTATAATTATATATATAATATTATATAATATATATATTATAATATTAATATATTAATATTATATATATATATATATATATATAATATATATATATATCCATATATATATATATATAATATAATATATATTGGATAATGAAAATGGGTTACATATAATGTCTATCGCTAATACAAGTGTTTACCTCATTATATCTATAAAGAATCAAAAATTAAAAATATCATATTTACAAATATTAATAATTTGCTTTGAATATCTATTATTTTTTATTATTATAAAAATTATAATTAAGAATAATAAACGTTTTATCAAATTTTAAGAAAAAAAATTTAAATAATTTCGGGGTGAAATTGAACCCTTGACTCTCACCCCATCTACGTTTCTTGTATATGATTATCTAATATTCCTTACATTTTGAAATGAGTTATTAAATTAATTATGTAATGATTAGTTTATTTTGTTATTATTTTCTTACCTTATTTAACTTGAACGGTCACTTGTTATGTGTACATATAACACTCATTTATATATATAAATCAGATAGTAACGATTAAAATATATATATATATATAACAAATACTTATTTTTTTATTATATAATAAATATAATTATTACTTTCTATTATATATTCAGTTTGGTGCAAAATAAATACAGTAAGACGTAAATATTGTTGTATATATATAATATATTTTTTTCAACTATGAAAGGAAAAACCGAGATAATTAAAAATATATATATGGGAAATGGTTAAAGTATTTACTATTTTTGATAAATTATATAGTTATATATATATAACTTGATGATTGATCGTATATTATCGCTATAATGCAATATATAAAGTAATATATATATAAGTATATAGTAAATACTCACGTTCAGTATATGAGGTTGGAAAAAAAAGTTAATCTATACTATTCCCATTATAATATTACTTATATTCCTTATGCACACTATATATAAGCCTTACTTGAATGGATCATTAATTCATCTCAATTGAAGTACCAACTATGGCGGTAAGCTTACTAATATTATTTTGAGCCACAGCGGCATATTAATATATATATATTAGTATATACGGCACACATGCTCACGCACTATAAATAAACACTAACAGTTTTTACAAGTGATAAAATTTGTATAATTCCCTTTTTAAGGTAAGCTGAGTGATATTGTAATGTAGCACATAATTCACGTTTTATAAAACACGGTATAATATATATATATATATTATAGTATATAATTACATAAATTTATTATTATTTTATTGCTTATTAAGATATCTATATATATAATATAATATATATATATATATATATATAATATAGTATATATATAACTATACTACAAAATATTCACTAATATAAGTATATAATACATAAGATACATCAGTGTTTTATATATATAAGCATATAACCTATAATATATAATATATAACTATATATATATATATATATAAACTAATATATATAATATATATATGTTAGATATGTATACATATATCTATATATACTTGTCTATAATATGTATAATATATATAATATATATATATTATATATATATATAAATATTAAATATATAATTAATACTATAATATTATAACTATATAACTTATATTATATATATATATATAAAAAGGGAGAAAGGTGTTTCTAAACAGAGTCACGAATTATTTGAATAAATATTAATTTTTATTGATTTTTAATTGTTATTTTATGAAAAATTTAATTTTTTTAACTTCTCCAAAGTATTTATTAATATATTACTCAAATTTTTGATAAAATAGTTCTATGTATAAAAGCTACAGCACAACATTTCAGTTCAACGAAATATTAAAACAAGTTTTTATTATAAAAATAATAATATAAAAAATAATATAATAATAATAATAATAATAATAATAATAATAATAATAATAAAAATAATAATAATAATAATATAATCACTTAATAATAATAATTATAGGTAAGGTTAGGTTAGGTTAATTATTATAATAATAATATAATACATTATTACTAACAATAACAATAATAATAATAATAATAATAATAATAAATAATCATAATAATACCTAAATCGGTATTACTAAATAAACACATACATACTAACAATAATGATAATAATAATAATAATGATAATAATAATAAATAATAATAATAATAATAATAATAATAATAATAATAATAATAATAACAATAATTAATAATTATTAATAATATAATAATAATAATAATTAATAATACTATAATAATAATAATATCATAACTAATAAAATAATAATAATAATAAATAAAATAATAACTATAATATGAATATATAATAATAATAATAATAATAAATAATAATAATAATAATAAATAATAAATCATATAATAAAATATATGATAAATAATAATAAAAATAATAATAATAATAATAATAATATACAATCTAATAATAATAATAATAATAATAATAATATAATCTAATAATAATTAAATAATAATAATACCATAATAATATAATAATAATAATAATAATATATAATACTGATAATAATAATAATAATAATAATAAGAATTTATATAAGCACACTTAAAGTCTCTAGTAATAATAAAAGCTATAACTACGAGAATAATGGAAAATGAGGGAAAAAATTATAATAAGAGCACAATCCTAATAATAACTAATTAATAAATAATAAAATAAATAATCATAAAATAAAAAAAATAAAGAATAAAATCAAATTGAAAATACTTATATTATCTGATCCATTAGGTATATTTTATTGCAATGGCACTTATCATTAAAAAAAAAAGTATTATATATTATACCATAAAAAAATACAATGATGATCACTACATGAAACGAGAACTGGAGCTATCAAATGGGACGTCTTTCGTACCTTTTGACACATAATGAAGAATAAATACGGTTACCATTTTGACAATTATATAATTATTAAGTTGAGAAATCATAAATTAAATACATACTTATACTTAATATGACTAATCCAATAACTTAGACAAATAAATTCTATAAATGAGGTGTCGTACATAATAAATATTATAATATATTAATATAATTCATAATAATAAAATAATAATATAATAATAATATAATAATAAGTATATAATAATAAATTATCTAAATTAATAATAAATAAATAAATAATAAATAATATAATAATTATAATAATATATAATATATCATATAATAATATTTATTATCAATTATTATTATTTATGACCAGATGATACACAGTGCAAACATTACAATATACATACCATTACTAATATAAATAATGATAGGGAAATTTGTTATTCATTTAATCGCGGTACAATCATCATAATAATAATAAATAATATATAATATCTAAAAATATAATAAATATAATAATATCAATATAATAAACTTTATTATATTTAAAATTACTAGTTAATTTATAACTATAATTACTATAATTTAATATAATATTAAGTAATTTAATCAATTTAATAAAAAAATGATGTTATTATATTTATAATTAATTATAATTATAATTATTACATAAATATAATTTATTATAATTATTATAGATTATTAAAATATTTATATTTTAATTATTCTTATTATTATAATTATATTATTTAATTATTATACATTATAATTAATTATTAAATTATAATTATTATATTAATTATTATAATTGTATTATAATACTTATAATTTTAAAGATATAATATAAATGCATTATATTATAATTATAATATTCATACTTATAATTACTATATAATAATAATATAATAATAATAATATAATTAAATATAATAATAATATTAATGTTTCATATAATAATAAAATAATTCACTTATAATAATATAAAAAAATAATAATAAAAATATAATAAAAAATAATAAATAATAATATA
>JABUQX010097582.1:37500-40000 GCA_015478945.1 Trachelipus rathkii | reverse complement strand
TTCACTGATTACAAAAATGTCATTTGTTTTTTTGTAGCATTAGTAGTTCTCTAGTTACACGCCTGTCCTAAAGTAAAGTATGACCAAGAAAATATCCCGATACGTCGCTCTGTCCCGGGTGCTGCCAAACATACGATGCGTAAAAAAGTAAGATATTATTAAATAATTACTTTTTTTTTATTTAAATTATTTTGATCCTGCTCATCAGCACTCAAATTTATTGTTAGTATCAAATAATAAATAACAATATATGAAAAAATTTTTTTAGATCCATGAAACACATAAGGACCCAAAATACTTTATATATATAACTAAAATCTCAACATTATAAAGGTCAAATAAAACGCACAAAATTATATTACATTTATTTAAATATCTGCTTGTATATAGGAAGAATCGCACGTTTGGTAATCAATGTCATCGTACCATTTGGCAATCAATATCGTCGTACGTTTGGCAATCAATGTCATCGTACGTTTGGCAATCAATATCGTCGTACGTTTGGCAATCAATGTCACGGTCTATTAATATATAAAGATTCTCTGAAAACGGGGAAAATGTACCCACGAACTTTGGCAAATATCTGAAAAAAAATAATTTCAAGTTATATTATAGTTAGCCTAATTATTCGTTACCGTCTTCAAGGGAGATGAATCAGCGGGTGAGACTTTATAAATATATATGAATAGAACTATATTATATCTTTACTCTTAGAATATATATACTTGATGCTTCCAAAAATTTTAACATATTATATTATATACAATGTTCTCACTTTCCTCTTTCAGTGCAATGTGACGCACCTTACCCATTTCCACCATTATTGGAGAATATTAAGTAGCGTGATGATTATATATATATATATATATATAAATATTATTATATATCTATTATATATAATATATATATATATATATAATATATACATATAAATTTAATATAATATTATAAATATATATATATTAAATTAATAATAAAAATAATTATAAAAATATAAATAAATTAATTAAAGTCAATCCAAACCCACTTAATTTCGTCCAGAACTGGGAGGTAAGTTGCGTTTATGGCACTGGAAATAAAAAGTTGAGAACTACTCGTCAGCAGTCAGAATATCTGCAATAGGGCCTCATGGGGACTGCGACGGGCCCTCATTATGGTGGCCTCTTGTCAATGTAGGGTTCATCCCTTGGCCCAGGTGATCTACAACCATACCTCCCCTCACAAAACCCCGCATTCACTTCTATTATGCACCTTTCTTCTCCCTCTGTCAAATTCACATTCCTCTCTTCCAGGCATTCCTTTACTGACTCAATCTACTTTTTCTTCGGTCTCGCAACTTGTCGATTCGCAGCAAACTCACCAACATACATGCCGCTTATTCAACCGAAGTATCATTATCCCCTCTCCACTTTGACCAAAACCCTTCTCAAATGAAATTTTCATTTATTCTTTATCATTTACTCATTATCTCACACCAACACAATCTTCCATAATGAGTTCATTCCTGATTTTATCAATTTCGTCTCACACCATAACACTGTACCTTAGATCTATACATCTAATTCCAGACCATAGTTTCACTTCACTATTACATTCACTAACAGGTCATTACATACCCTCATGTAAAGACATAGTCGCACATGTAAAAGTCTGATCTCTCTTTACATCACCAAAGGATTTAAAATTGGCACGCAGCACCTTCCTACCATATCACAACTTTCCTACTACACTCTGCTTCATACGTTTCCCCTTTTAATATATATATATATATATATATATATTTATATATATTAATTATTATATATATATTAATATAATATATAATATTATATATTACTATATTAAATATATATATATTAAATATATAACAAATATAAGTTTTGGGTTTTAAAATATTTATTTACTTAGCACAAAGTATATTTAATAAACTTGACATTGCTTTGTCTTTTGTTTTCAGAGGGAAAAAAAATGCATAATAAACATTTAAGTTGAAAAAATTTGAAATTTCGTTAACGTGAACAATCTCTATCGGTAATATTAGTTTTTCAATCGTGACATACAATGTTAAATTCTATTTATCAAATTCACATAATTTAATCGGATACTATAATATATATTATATATATATATATATATATATATATATATATTATATATTATATATATATAATATATATATATATATATTATTATATATATATATAGAGAAGAGAGAGAGAGAGAGAGAGAAAGAATTTAAACAGCTTTTAGTCATTCATTTCCCTTCAAGAACTAGAAAAATATTATCTAGGAGAGGCATTTTCAAAGTTCAGCAAGGGATTTCCCATAAATTTTCTTTCAACAACTTTTTAACCAATAAAAAAAAGGTTCTAGACCAGTTTCACTGTCATTCTAAGATGTAATCTCCTTTTGATTCAATTATGACAGATAAATCACATGAAGGATAGACAGTCTAGCAGTCATCGGAAATAAGCATGCCTCTTATGAACTTCCAATATAC
>JABUQX010097582.1:22500-32500 GCA_015478945.1 Trachelipus rathkii | reverse complement strand
CTCCAGACATTCCGTTTACTGACTCAATCCACCTTTTCTTCGGTCTTTCCAGCGGTCGTTCCCAGAACACTCACCACGTAGTGCAATCCGCCTTTACCAAGCCGGCTATCCAGCCAGTCCTTTCCACATAACCAAACCATGCTCAATGTAGCTTTCATTTATCTCTCGTTACTATTTTCCCACACCACACCAACTCCTTAATGCGTTCTTCCTCATTTTTATTCAATTCTTCTCACACCTAAGCCTGCCCCTAAGATTGTCCATCTGGAACACATTGTACTAGATCTTACATCTTTATTCAAGGACCATAGTCTCACTAATATTCATTAACACAGGTAACAACATAACCTCATATAAGACCCTAGCGCCGCTCAGCTTTGCCCTTTACATTCACCAAGAATTAATGCTCCAGCCACGTTGGCCTACGTATTTACAACTTCTCTTATACACTCTGCATCAGTCAGTTCCCTTTCATCTAAACATATATCCAGAATAATGAGACTCAGGACCACTTTGTCCAGTTGCTCTATCATCCACATAACTTCACAGCTGAGGGACTGTCCTAATTTACCAAACCATAACCTTACTCTTATCAACGTTTACTTTCAATCCTCTCCTTACAACCTGCCAAATTCCTCTACCAATCTCTTAACTCTCTTCAGATTCACCCACACAGAACGATAAACCATCAGCAGATAATATGGTAGGCCACCCGTCTACCCTTCTGTCCATCTGCTGATCATGCTGCTAAACCTCCCCGAGGGCACCCCAACCGTCTAATATTTCATAACGCTCATTCCGATACACAAAGTTGGATAACCAAGGAGACATAAACTTCCTGCCTCACGCAGCTAGTAATAATTAAAGCCGTCACGTTGCGATCCGACGTTTCTACGATCCTTTTACTATGCGGTCATACATACTTTTTGATCCCGAGTTGCGAGGAAGCCTGACCACCGAACACCGATATAACAGCTAATACCTGCCATGGAGCTTCCCTAATTAATCCTAATATACGCCTGTTGCAAATCATAAAAAACCTAAATAAATTTATTCTTCTCCTCTCTCATTTGTGCGAGATCAGGTTGTGTTGCAATGCGAAATTATCCGAAATATCTTCTAGCCAGTGTGGAAAGCACAGCCGCCCCTCCTGTTCTATCACCAATCAGCCCTTCGTGGAGCGCGGATGCGCGAGTATTTTGACCAAGAATACCAGCATATGCGTCCCTACAGACGATTGGCGAATGAAGACAAGTTCCATTATGAATTCCACGAGGTGTTACCCGCTTATCCCCTTACCCCTTATGATAAGGGGGTAGCTATACTCCGTGTCCTCCAGATCGTCTGCGGAGTGGTATAGCCCTCGCGATAAGAGCAGTCGTTGAACAGCTTCCAAAATCCACTCAGATCAACATCTCGGCATCCGTTCGTGATCATTTCACAGTATTTTCGTCTGATACTGGCAGATTTACCATTCTTCAAGTTTCTCACTCTCTACCCATTCCCTCCTCCTTACTAATGACCTTATCCCCAAAAACAAATATTCCTCTTGCACACCAAGCCCCACACACATTCACTCCTCACCTCTTTATTTACGGCCATGCTATTGCAGATGTTCGAAGTTTCCCTCCAAAACTCTTCTCGCATCCCTTTGTCAGCAGAAATCGCCATACAATGCAAATAATTGATTAAGATTTCTGTCATGCTCATTTATTATTTTTGCGCGCCTTCCTTCTAGAAGAGCTTTCTATTCCCTTGTAAGGGCCCATTCATCTCCTTCCAAAACTGTTCATTTACCTTCTCTTTTTCCTCCCACGTATGCATCTTTTGGTATTTTCTTTTATTTCTACTTATATAATTCCACATATCTTATTTTTTAAACCTTACATCATTTTCTATTTTAGTTCATTCAGCACGCATCGTGGGTTTACTTTAACGCTTGCTCACCTCAATATCATTCGAGTTATCATTCTTACGTTCTACTTTTTGCACACTCCACATACTTCTTCGCACTACTAGCAACGCTTCCTTCATGTGCTTTCAGATTGCTCAGTTTCAACTTGTTCACATGGCAACTGATTTATTCTGCAAGCACTCTTAAATATTCATCCTTATTACGCGTATCAACTTCTCTCCCTATCCAAGTCCCCTACTAACTTAGGTATTACATTGTAAACGAACTATGATCCAGATATTCCTCATTGAACTAACAGTCGCTCCACTGATTTAACATCTAAACACGGTACTTCAAACATCTCCTTCACCAACACAAGAATCAATCATTACTTTTCACTCATACCATCCTTTACCGTACACCAAACTCTAGTACTTCTTATGAATACAATGGTGTTTTAAGAAAGAATACGTTATACATCATTATCTCCTTCTCACAGAAAATCTATGACCCTCCTACGTTCTATTCTCTCATGACACCCAAAGCCACCTTAAGTTATACCATTCCATTTTTTATGGACCTATCCAGCCATGTAGGTCACACAGACACGACAATCTGAAAGCTTCCTACTCACCCCATCCAAAAACATCATTCAGATTTTCATCAGAAAATCGTACTCTCTTCAACATTACCCTCGATAACCATATCTCACAACTCACACACACCTTGCCTTATCGAATGAAATCTAATCATTTGAAATCTAGTAATCACAACAAACAAATCTTACCATAGCTCTGTACCACAGATCACTCGATCAAAATGGCAACTTCCTGCTCTCCCTCTCTCGTTCCTTTCCAGCGAGCCATCGGGTGATGTTCAACGTTCCTGCAGTCTTTGTTTCAGTCACAGCGAGGCAAGATCAAAATTGCCCTTTAAAAATACATCCAATGTCACGGTCTTCCGCTTGCTCCACAACGTTCATTCTCTGGACGTTCCAGGTTTACCGCATAAGGTATCAACATTTTCGCCGAAAGATAGAAGATCGCATTGCGGGCATCGCCGAATTCTCCGAGGCATGGGGCCATGCATTAGGCATTCCGGCAAAAGATAAGTGGTAGGGGGCAGCCAAGCCAATCCAACTACCACTGTCCTTTTAGTCGCCTTCTACGACACGCAGAACAAACGCTGGGACAATTCTTGTTCCCCCCACACATGAGACCCACAGAGGGATATAAGGATAGATTCTCGTACGATGTTGCTAGTAGAAGAGGGGTATGAGGGTAAACATGGTGTATATGATATGTGAATAAATGGTGGTCAGTATAAAAGATGGTGTCTGGAGGATGAGTGTGGATATAAACGCAAAAGAGAAAGGCGAACAATTTGGCACTGGAAACTGTCATGGGGGACCCTAACATTACGTAAGCCAAGATGAGGTTATTTTCGGATCGCTAGCAAGTGCGCCACTCTATCGCTAATATATTATAGATATATAAATATATATATATATATATAGTATATATTATATATATATATAAATTAATATATATATATATATATAGTATATATATATATAAATTATATTTTATACATAATATATAATATATATATATATAGGTATTATTGTATATATATATATATATATAGATAGGTAGATATATATACTATGAGGTATATATATAGAGTCAGTATATAGTATTATATAGTATAAATATAGTACTGTTATATAGATTTAAAAAATAAGAGGAGTATATATAGATAGGGGTGGAAGGGATATATAGTATATAATGAGTATTAGTATATATAGTAGTTAGTATAGTGAATATGACGGCTATATATATCATATTTAATAAACAAAAATTGATGTTGTAACTATATAGATTATATATTATGTATATTTATATACATAGTATATATATATATATATAGTAATACTGTAGACAGCGTATGGTATAGTTATAGTATAATATATATAATATTATTATATGACATATATAGAGATAATATAGTTATGATCATATCATAATATATAATATTAGATAGGTATTATAGTATTATATATAAGTTATATATATATATATATATTATATATATATATATATAGTAATATATATATATTATATATTATATATATACTATACAGAGGTGGCACATCCTTTACTCCGTATAACGGAGATCTATGTTTTTTTGAGTATGGGTACGGGACTCGGTTACTTTTTCTTTCATGTAACGCACCGAATAACTTCCGTTATTTTTCCTCCGTTACTTTTTAGTCCGTTACATTTTGTTCGACTTTTTTTGAATGTTGATAGCCAATTGACCACCCCGGTCAAGATAAAAAAAAATCCTTTTTTAGATTATATATAATAGCTAATATATACTGTATGATATATATATAGTTATATATATATTATAAGTATATATATATATATAGATAATATATATATAGGTATATATATATATATTACAATATATTTATATGTACACTTTCCCTATATATATAATATAATATATATTTATATATATAATATATATTATATATCATATAATATTATATATAATCAAATAGATAAGGGGTAAGATATTAGATATATATATGTATAGTTATTTAATCATTTATAAAATATATATAGTATATATATAATTTATAGATTAGTATATATATATATATATATTAGTAGTAGTATATAGTATATATATTAGTATATGATAGATAGAGTATATAAGAGAATAGAGAGGGGATGCTGGCATTAAGAATGAATGAATAGGGAATTGGTGAGCTGAGGCGGTAGACTGATGAAATGAATGTGACTAAGAGTAGGTGGGAAAACACTTTGAAAAGCGGCGATAACATTGCAGTAATTGAAGAGGTGAGAGAGAATGTGGTGTGTGGGTGTGGTGTTGATGGGTTGCAAAGGTAAGGAATAGGTATTTTGGGGATGAGGCCATTGAAGTGAGGGAGAGTGTAATGAGGTAGGCAGAGGAAAGGTGAAAAAAATCGGTATTTACAGTATAGATGAAATGACCGGTGAAATGATATCCAGAGCGGAGGCGAGATGGTGATTTGAGTGGATTTGAAGTTGCTGTAACAAATACGTTGTATGGAGCGGTATAGTCGCGGGAGAGATTGTAGGGAGAGCATAATTAGTACCCTGTAGGATAAGGGTAAGGAGATAAAGGGAACTGTAGGATTATAGAGGAATTTAGTTTATTAAGTGTAGTAGGGAGGATATATACTGGTATTTTGGTCGAAAGAAATGCGCGAGTGTCTGAAGGACTGATTGTGAAGACAAGGTGCGTTTAAAGTGGTAAAGGATGTGTGGTATCAAATCTTTACAGTGAACAAATGATGAGAAAAATGAGGGAGAAACAAGAATAAAACTGTATTTAGTTTTGGGTTTGGATTTGCAAACCAGGTTTATGATATTATTGATAATTAAAAGCTCTATGCAGCGTGTTATTGAAATATGGTATTGGTGGTAAGCTTCTGAAGCTGGAATCAAAAGTATGGCATGACGAAAGTGGAAACGTGTTGCCAAGAATAAATGGTAAGTTTGAAAGTGGATTGTTTAATATTAACTTCGGGAGTGAGGCTAGGATTGGGCGTAGTCTTCTTGGTTATTCAATTTGCAAATGGATTGGGGTTATGAAATATTTAGACGGTGGGGTGGTAGAGGGATGGTGTTAGAATTGAGGGAGAATGAAGAGAGTGGCCGGATGCACCTAACTATTATATGTGTGGTGTTGGATTTTGTTGGGTGCGGAATCTAGAGTTTAGAGAGGATTGGTAGAGAGATTGTGGGCAGGTGTGTTAAAGGAGATGTTGAGGTAAACGAGGATAAGGGTAAGGCTATGGATTAGTGAACGGAGGACAGTCCTCGTGTGAGTTATGTTACATGGTGAGGGCAGACATGGGAAACAGAGGGTCTGGAGTTGTAAATAGTAGTATATATGTTGGACGAAAGGGAACGGTATGATTGCAGGAGCCGTAGTAGGGAAAGTTTGAATGCAGGAAGGGTGACTGGTTGCAATTAAATCGCTTGTAGATGTAAAGGGACTAGAGTTCTTGAGTGCCGCTAGGTGCTTACAGTGAGGATATGTTTTTAATAATAATGATAATGTTGAAAAATTGTAATATACACAAAACCAATAAATTAAATAAAGATACCGTTAATTAAGGTCTATGTCAAAAGCACTAAAAGTAACGGAGAGTAATGAAGGAACGGCATTTCGTTACTGTTCCTTTCAAAGAAACGGAAAAACGATAGCGGAACTACTTTTTCCGAGTCGCCAGTGTAGACGGATACGGAACAACTTTTTTGAGTAACGATGCCCACCTCTGTGTATATATTATATATAGTATATATAATATATTATATATATATATATATATATATTATATATATAATTATATATATATAGTATATACTAATATATATATAGATCATATATTCACAATATAATATATATTATATATTATTATTATATTCCTTGTATGAGGATATGAATCCCATTTCTTCGCGCTGGTTCCACATATTATGCTCTCCATGATAACAGTGTGGTTATAGGTTTTGTCAAACTGTTAATCTCCTGCTGTGGCTCTCATAACTTTTGCCAGATTATTTTTTTAGGCCGCGTTGAACTGTTAAAGCACGTTCTTCTTATTAACCAAGCTGCTCTATATAATTTGCATACCTACCACCACCACCACCACTTCTCCGGTGACGCTTCTCTGCTTCGACGCTCTTCTGAATCTTTCCAATTCTTTACCTTGTATCCTATTGAGTGCAGAGCTAATGAGACACGGTATTTCGGACGGTCTCATCACATTCTTCGTCCAACCTCTTTCTGATCC
This sequence comes from Trachelipus rathkii, assembly GCA_015478945.1. Lineage (NCBI taxonomy): Eukaryota > Metazoa > Arthropoda > Malacostraca > Isopoda > Trachelipodidae > Trachelipus > Trachelipus rathkii. Next base: position 25,751 of record JABUQX010097582.1, on the reverse strand, counting down.
AGACTTAACTGCTATGCTTCAACTTAAACATGTTACTTCTCACTAGTAAGTCTGGAACACAATTCAGTTATCTATGTTTTTCCAACTTATTTTGATTTGCACAATTTCAAGCGATGCGGATCGGCGCATGTAGGCTTTAATTTGGTCTGGTTGGCTAATTATTCCAAAACTCCGGTGGATAATGTCTTTAAAATCAGTTGAGTGCATTGTAGTTTCTGATGAAATTACACACACACCACACACCATATTATTTATATAAATATATATTATATATATATATATATATATATATATATATATAGTACTATATCATATATATATATATATAATAGTAATATATATATATATATCATATTATATATGGCGCCAAAATAAATCTTTTTTTCTCTTTATACAATATTTTTTTAAGATCAGCAATTTAAAAATGGAAGATCAAGTACAGATGCAAAAGTAAATTGTTCATGATAAAAGTTCAGCTGAAATATTTTCCAAGATATTTTTGAATGATAAATATATCGATTATTCCTCCCTCTCAAAAGGATAGCTCGATGCTTTTATTTAGAGCGTCTTTTATTTATTAGAAAAGGCATAAAAAACCATAAAAACCAAAAAAACCATTGGATTTTTAGTTGGGTTTAAGCAAAAAAAAAAAACTTGATTTGTAATCTCAGAAATTTGTACTGAAACAGTTCTTAAATACAAAAGCAACATATATATAGCTATATAGCTATATATATACTCAGATATTATATAGTATATATATACGTATATAATATATATATATATATATGATATAGTATATAATATATTATTTATATATATAATATATATAATATATATATATATATATATATATATATATATAATAATATATATATATATATATATATATATATATATATATATATATAATATATATTATATATTATATATATATATTTACAGATAAACACACCACTCACACACAGGCTTAGCCCTAAGCTATAGGGAGGGTGTGTACTCATTTAAACGTCCGAGGCAGGACCGAATGCCAAGCACAAGGGAGAGAAAAGCTCATCTGTCTCCCACCCGACCAGTTGCGAAACCTGGGATTCTCGATTTGTCTTGAGCCGAGCTGCTCTACACTGAGCTATCGAGAGCATTTTATAAAAAATGCTCATCCTTCATACACCTCACCGCGTGGATAGGTATCGATAAAAATAACCCCTTAAGTAATTTCACTTGCTGGGATTGAACCTGGGACCTAGCAGATGAACGCGTATGTTCTTTGACCACTACGTCACGATGGACTAAAAGGAAGAACGCGAGAAATGTTTCTGTAGTGAATATATCACCCAACAGACCACAAGCGCGCTCCTTCCCTCCACACTCGGGCGTAGGGTCAAACAGAACACCGCACAGAGTGAAATACTTATTAAACCGGGAATATAAGTGTATTGATAGTGAACTGCTCATCCTTCTTACACCTCACCGCAGTGTGATAGGTATTGATAAAAAATAACCCCTTAAGTAATTTCACTTTGCTGGGATTGAACCTGGCCCTAGCAGATGAAAAAAGGATATGTGTTTGACGACCACGTCACGATGGACTAAAAGAAGAACGGCGAGAAATGTTCTCACTGTAGTGAATATTATCACCCCACCAAACAGGACCACAACGCCGCTCTTCCGCGTCCACACTCGGGCGTAGGGTCAAACAGTAGCACCGCACGAGAGTGAAATACTGATTGACCGGGAATTATAATGTATGTGATAAGATAACTGCTCATCCTAGTACACATCACCGCAGTGTGATAGGTATTGATAAAAAATAACCCCGTCTTCTTTTAGTCCATCGTGTCGTAGTGGTCAAACACATACGCGTTCATGCTGCTAGGGCCCAAGGTATCAATCCCAGCAGAGTGAAATTACTTAGGGGTTTATTTTTATCAATACCTATCAACACTTGCGGTGAGGTGTATAGAAGGCATGAGCAGGTATCTTATCAATATATTATATTCCCCGATTTAATAAGTATTTCACTCTGTGCGGTCTTGTTTAATATATACTATATATATATATATATATATATATTATATATATATATATTATATATATTATAATTATATATATTACTATATAATATATATATATATATATATATATATGATATCCATATATATATATATATATAAATGGGGTAGCTAATTCTTTTCTTTCAACGAATAAAATTTAGTTTCCATATAAGCATAGGTATTTATCAAGTTATTTATTGTAATGCAAGATAAGTATGTTAAGCTACCTGTGCGCTCTTTAGCATTCTCTCTTCCGGATATTAAGAAATGAGGATGTGCGTTTTTTACTGGATGCGTGTGCATTATTAGATTTAACCACATGGTAAAAGGTATCATAAGGTGATAATGCTTTGAAAAGCTCTCTTGTTTAATAGATCAATCGCTCAAAAGTTTTTAATAGGAAATGATTTGGCCAAACTACCTAGCAAATGAGGGCCTTTGGATCGTTCTTTGAGAGCCAAGATATAATTTTTCTCAATCATAGTTTTGGGGGGCTATTCGTTCGTCCCATCACTTTAATGATGCATTTAACTTTCACCATTCCGTCTCTTGATACCTATAATTGATCCATTCTAATCAAGATGGTCAAATTTCTTAAAAACTAAAAATATATAAGAACAGAGAATGCTGATCAATAAGGAAACAGGTTAATTAGTAAACTAAGCTTTTCTCTGTCCAAGATTAATAACAAACATTAGTCATAGGAATAATTTTGTGAAAATATTAAAATATCCTTCAGATATTTTTTTTTTATATAATGGATGTGATTTTCTTTACGTTAGGAAGAAAATGAGTTAAGTTCCGCGCCAGTTTTCCCCCCAAAGAAAAAGACAAGAAAAAAATTAATATTTAAAAAAATTGTACGTAAAAATTGGCCTAGAATAAAATTTCCTTTTTAAATATTTCTTGTTTAATCATATGATTTTTTGATTTTTTAGGCATTTTTTTTTCTATTCTCTAAAGAAATGTTTTTTAAAACGGATATTTTTCAAAATAAAAGGATTTGCATTTACAAGTATAGTAATATGAAGTTAAAGGTAAAAATTTAAATAAAAAAAAAAGAAAAATTATATACTTCTTAAATTCCAATAATAAATCTTTCTCTTTCTTTTAAATACAATTTTCTATTTTTACTTGATCTATTTTTTTTATAAACATATCCATTAAATCATTAACCAAACTAATATAGAGGAGCTT
>JABUQX010097581.1:0-27500 GCA_015478945.1 Trachelipus rathkii | reverse complement strand
TATATATATTATATATATATATATATATTAACAGTAATTATATTATATATTTATATATAGATATTATATATATATATATATATATATATATACATATATATATATTATATAATATTATAATATATAATTATAATATTTTATATAATATTAATATATATATATTAATATATATACTATATATAATATATATATATATATATATAGATATTATATATATATATATATATATATATAATATATATATATATACGGTGAGCAAGCTACATTAGGTTTATCTACATTAGTATTATCTTTACTCTCAGATTATTCTTAAAGTGACCGCAAACATTAGACCACATTTGAAGATAATATCCCGCACACATCGAGAACTTCAGCTAATATCAGATTATCATTAGGGTTATCTTTAATCTTAGATTAGGCCTAAAGTATTCGCAAACATTACATCACATTTGTATATAGAGCCTCAGCCTCAATGAGGTTTTTCGTTAGTCTTTGCTCGTCTTTCCCCCACTGAATTCTTGTAAGTTATTCGTGCTCTACCGAGTGTACATATGTGCGTGGAAAACAATAATAATAATAATAATAATAATAATAATAATAATAATAATAATAATAATAATAATAATAATAATAATAATAATAATAATAATAATAATAATAATAATAATAATAATAATAATAATAATAATAATAATAATAATAAAAATAATAATAATAATAAACACGTGAAATTCTTTTAGGAAAAACATTTTAAAATCCGAAAATAAGTTAAAACGAAGGAAAACGAATGAAACTGCCAGAACTCGCGGCTTTACGAACGAAATTGCCAGAACTTGAGGCTAAACAAACGACGTTGCCTGAACTTGCGGCTACGTGAACGAAATTGGTTAACAAAATGTGACGTCATACGAAAAAAACAGTCACAAACGTACATGAATATGTCAAGTAGCCCTTGAAAGTAACTCATAAAAGTACGTGAGCAATGGAAAGTACCAGGAAAGTAACTCAGGAAAGTACGTGAGTGATGGAAAGTTTCCAGGAACGTAGCTGGGGTGCTAGAAAAGCTAGGAAGTGCTAAATATATTCAAAAAGAGCTAAAAAGTGAAACCAAAAATATCAGAAATGTAAATGCCAACTATATCAAATGCAACAAGTGCAGAAATGATTTAAAGATATAACACCAGGTTGCCGTATTTAGCGGATAAACTAACGAAAATGCGGGCAAAATGTTAAAAAGTGCCAAAAATCATAAAATATACCGACAAGTTGCCAGATTTAGCGACAAATCTTTCATCTCTCGAAAGCGACCCTTATTCTAATACTGTTATAACTGTAACTCTTTTATTTAGTTTGTGACATTCTTTACTTTTAACTTTAGTTTGCGATAGTTGTACTAACTATTATTTTAGAAGAACTATAAAGAATAGATACTATATGTAAATATAATATTAAAAAGAAACAAAGATATATATATAAATATATAATATAGTATATATATAATAATAAATATATAATCTAATATATAATATATATATACTATATATATATAATATATATAATATATATTAATATAAATATATAATATATATAATACTTATACCCATATATATATATATATATATATATATCATATATATATTAATAGTATATAAGATATATATATTATATTAATATATACTAATATATATATATATATATATATATATATATATATAATATAATTATATCTTCCAATACACATAGTGAAAGCCTACTTGTCGTCAAAGGACTTCATCATCCGTCATCGATGAGGAAGTCTTATGCATACGACCCAGAGGCTTTCAACTATTTTGGTATGATGATAGTATATATCATTATATATATATTATAATATATATATATATATATAAAATATATATATATATATATATATACGATAGTATATATATATATATATATATATATATATATACTATATTATATATATATATATAATAATATTTATATCACTCAATACCAAAATAGTTGAAAGCCTACTATCGTCAAAGACTTCTCAATCGTTGACGGAGAGTTAAGACCCATTACGTCATGACTTAAGACAAAAGGTGTGGTCTAAAGTACCTTGTCTTATATATGCTCCCTTCTCGAATAAGGACCAGTGGTATTCGATAGAATATATAAAATGAGAGAGGTCTTACTAACCTGAAGTTCAACCTTCACCAACATTAATTATGGTCCATCCATCGCATACAACATTTTACTGAAAGCTATATAAATAGCGAAGCTATATGGTGAGTAAGGGTTATAGAGAACAGGAGCATTTGAAGGTCGAATGTCGTATAAGTCCATGCTATGAACACTGTCACCATCATTGGTATTGTTTAGAGCACGAAACATACGAGGGACAAAACGAATAGTAATTGGCCTTAAGAAAGGAACAGTATCATGCATAGGAATTAATATTACGTCGTAACATGAGTTATTATTATATCAGGTAGAAGAGTAATGTCGAAAAGAATGCAAAGCACTATTACTACAGTGAAGATAAAAGATCAAGAAGCATACGAAATGGTAGGCACATTTGACAGTAAATTATCATGATGGCCCAAGTCTAATATGGTAATCCATATAATTTTTAGGAAGACTTACAAAATATGGAACTGCTGAAATCAATGAAAATGAAATAATAAAGTTTTAAACTGAAAAACGAATATAGAGTTAAAGGAAGTTATCTTCATAATTGCCAAGAATAGGGGTTCCAGACGGGGAAGTCGAATCTCAATGTAGAAAGGAACCGTATTAAGAAATAAATTAAGGACGAATTAGGAATAGCATTAATGTTTTAAGAAGAAAAAGATAAGGTTAATTCTGAGTTTGTTTTCTCTAGGCGATATCCTTTGTGTATTCTTGAACCTTATCTTAATCTCTAAATCTTAAGATAAGATTTAGTACGAGAACTGAAAGACCTTGAGTTTACAAGATTTAATCCAAGTCTTGAAATATAAATTCTAATTGCTGCTTATAGGATACTCAGCATATCATCTAATATATCCACTGTCATGGATAAGATGTGATTATTATGTCGGTTTTTTCTTTTAGAATATGAAAGTAACTGATATATATTTTAATAATTTTAAAAATTTATTAAAAGAGCTCTCATTACTTCTAAGATCTTACCCTAGATCAAATAAGCCTGAAATGTATTTTACCATTGCGGTCGAATTTCATTATAAGCCAGGAGGTAATGATTTACAGATATTATAGTTTCATTGAAGTGAACAACAATGCTTGAAAAACATAACATGCAAAAAGCGGTCGGAATATGATTTAAGATTTTGAACATGTAGTATAGATATGATATCGACAAAGACGTAAACAAACAGCATAATACCTATAGCAAAAACAGTTCTAAAGCTTATACTAACAAATGTCCTTTTTTTCTATTGTTTGTTTACTCTTTTTATTCGATTTTCATTTTATGTATTATGTAGTTCCTATATTTCTAACTTAAACTTCTATCTTGTACACTAACACTTACTGTCAAAAAGTATAGAGAAAAGAATGGTGAAATAGAAACACTTCGAATAAGTAAATTGTACAATATTAATTACACTGAATTTAAACATAATATACAAATGATGACATCGAATAAATGAAAATGAAAGACATACAAAACGATTATGTTTGTTTATATGTTATCTCATTAATGTCTTTTAATAGGCACCCTTACTAGTCGCGTAAACGTTCAAACGTCAAACTTGACGTATTATAGGAAGTATTTGTATCTTAGTTGGCGAGATAGAATGGAAAAGGAATGCTGTATATTCTAACGGGATTTAATCGTTGCAATATAATGATGGTATTGAACGAAAAGTATATGAAATTGTATTGCTTCGAGGAAGTTTAGATATAAACCTGAGCTTAGCTAGGAGGTTCATTAGTGGAATTTGATACTAGATATACGAGATCTTGACCTAAATACCATGTTAGTATTAGGTGTTCTATAAGATGTTTCGGAATCAACGTGTGGCGAAACTTGGGAGTGTCCGATTCACTTGAGGTATCTAGCATGCTCGTAATCTCATGGAGAAGCTATCATGAGGCATCTAAATGTGGATGAGACGATACGAAGGCTTGACGGTCGTCATCCTGATGACACTTCGTCAGGACGAATATACTTAATTGTCAATAGAGGATAATTGAGCGTAATACGAATAGGTGATTATTCTATAGAGAAGAGGACTACTTTTGCAGAAGGTCTCCTAAAAAGAAGTGTTGAGCTATGAGGAGTGCTCGAACCAGATAGAAAAGAAGTGTACCGAGAGGATAGTTGAGGAGAAATTTGAGAGATATGTTTCCTCAGAGAATAAGTAGAATAAGGATTAAAAGGAAAATGACTATATGATGTAGGGGTTGAAGAATGTCCAGAGGGAATTCTTTGTGTTGTTTGTTGCTGCTGAGTATGTGGAGTTTGCCTTGTACGAGAAGAGGGTGATTGTGGTAGGGACGAGTCCGCGGAGACCGATGATTGTACCGAAAACCACCGGATTTGCCCCACTTGCGTTGCTAGTGCCGCTTTGCAGCTTTAGCTGCTAGCTCGCCTTGAGCAGCTTGCGAATAAGGTGTCGGAACCTGGGAAACCTTAGCTACTTTTGAATAAGGTATTGGACCCTGGGTTTCATTTAGAGATTGAACATACTTAGGAGTAATTGTGTAAGAAAAATTCGGAAAAATTCTGCCTGTTGGGTTCCCTAGCGGAGGATGAGATTCGTCACCATTATCATCTTTATAAGAGACTGGTTTAAAACCTACTTTTGTTGGTACGTGATATGGTTTCCTACAGGCGTCCAATGTGCTTTCTGCCGTAAGAACCACAACCATGGTTAGGATTTTAAGGTTGTCAACATGTTAAACAAACTCTTTGTTGGTGACAAGGAACGATAGAAGATACTTATTAAAATTAAAGACATTTACCACTAAATAAGGGCCAGTCCATTTCTTAGAAAAATTGGGAGAAAGGTCTGCAAGTTTAACTGCTAAGACACAGGTGTAATTACCGATACGTACTTGACGATTTGGAGCATTAGGTTGCTGCTGCTGAGCAGACTTGAAGGTTTCCTTTTCTAATTTTTGGCGATCTAGGTCATTTATAGCCTCAGTTCGTTCAGCCATTTCAGCATTAGAGTCATAGAGATGATCCTTTGGAGGCTGATGCTTATTAACGAAGGGGGAACGTAGTTACAGAGGTCATAAAGTAACCTTCGAACATAAAAGTTGAGTAAGAAGTGTGGTGTATTACCTACCTATAGAAGAGTTATAAGTGGAATTGATGCCTAATTGCGCAAAAGCAATAAATTTGCCCCAATCATCATGATTTTGCGAAACAAAATGACACAGATAATCCTCTATACGCTTATTTTTGCGCTCCACCAGAGAATTACTGGTGGGGAACTAACAGCTACAGACCGATATTTAACCCATATATGTCCAGAATTGACATGTTTTTATAATTACTTTAAACTTTAATATATCATGTATTATGATATTTTATTACCAAAATCGTCAATAAAATTTTTTTGGGGAATGCTTTATTGAACATTAGGGCCCTGTTTTATGCGTTGTGTGAACGCACCATCGAGCATGTAGCAGGCAACTGATGTTGCGCGAACGCAACACTGGGCATGAGCTTACACCAATTAATTTATCATTTTACATTGTTATTTTATAATGAAATTAAGGTACAAAATAAAAGAAAAAATGATTGATATATAGTTTTACTTATCAATTAAATGTAAACTTGAACTTTAAAACTTAAACAGAATAAAACTAATACTCTTTAGTGTGATATTCAACGTAACATTTCAAATGCAAAAAAAAAATTACATATTGTGCATATATATATATATATATATATATATATATATATATATATTTATATACATATATAATATAATATATATATAATATATAATAAAGTATATATTATATATAGATAATATATATATATTTATATAATTATAATAATATATATTTATTTTTTTTTACAGTCAACCACCACTTACGGGCCCAAGCCCTTCAAGGAGGGGCAGAAATAAAAACAAGGAAACCCCCACCCAATCGCGCCCAGCTAAGGCAAAATCTCTCAGTGTGAGCAGCAGAGTAAGCGTGGAAGGCCTTGGTGGTTGGGTGTTCAGAACAGCCGAGCACGGCGGCCGTGGTCACGCATTCTTCATCACCTCGCTCGTTCGTCGCTGCTCCTGGCCAGAAGAAAACACCCTATATGACCATTTTGACGCGCTGGTGGCCCTATGCGTGCCATTATGAGCGTGCTTCATCCATCAGCATCTACCGAGGATTGATCTTAATTAAGATTCACCCTGGCGGGCACTCGCAACTTCTGTTGATATTATATATATATATATATATATATATATATATATGTATATATATAAATATATATAATATACATAATATATTTATATATATATATATATATAATATATATAACTATATAATATATATATATTATATATTATATATATAAGTTAATATGTATATATATATATATATATATATATATATATATATATATTATTAATATTATTAATATATAATATAATATTATACTATATATATATTTATATATAATAATATTATATATATATTTATATATATAAATATATATATATATATATATATAAAAATTATATATATTATATATTATTATATATATATATTTATTTATTATATTAATATTAATTTTAATTATATAATTTAAAATTAAAATAATATTATATATATAATTATATATATATATTATATATATATACTTATATATCTATTAATAATATAATATATTATATATATATTATATATAATATATAATATACTTATATATATTATATATATATATATAGTATATTATATATTATATATATATATATATAAATATGATACTATGTATATATTAGGGTTTATTATATAAGAGAGGAAGATAATATATAGATGGTAAGGAGAAAATCATAAAGAAGCAAGGATGATATTCCACAGAACAGAAGTAAGCTGGAAAGAAATAATATATATGGACACTCCGACAACGAAACAAGTTCTGGGTTCTCATAACTTCAACGCCTAATAATAAAATTTCATTATATTTGACGATAGAGTAAAGCATGGCATTCTTCTCCTTTGATAATATAATAGCGATAGTGAGGGCGTACGCATAAATGGTTATGAGTGAGGTCATACGAGCGGCCAACTCTACCTCATCTTAGTAGCATATTTCCCTATTCCTCGCTGTTTTAGTACCTATACAGAAATATAGATATCCCTTGGTGATATATTTTTAAGTGGTGTGCTAGCCAACGATTCCTATAACGTCAGCAACAGTGAGATATAGAGGGTCAAAGAGAGTTTTTTGATAAAGTATGGAGGAGGGGAACAAGGGTATTTAATAGTCTTCTTAGCTTTAGTACTTCGTAACAACCTCCCAAAATATGTTGGTATTTCTTAACAGTGGATTCGTCCAGTGGTGACGGCCTCGCCTCATGACAGTCGTGAAAACTCCACAAATGTACGAAACCGAGGAAACTCAAATCGAGTAGCGCGAAAGGAGCGGGAAGTGAAGCGGCTGTTGACTAATACTATACGTGGAGACGACATACTGATAGGGCAGAGCAGGAGAGAGATGGATGGCCCAGGCTATAACCGGAAGAGAATAATGATTCATTTCCCTACAGAATCACTGTGACTGGAGACCCAACGTAAGTAGTACTGTTTTAAGCAGGACAAATCAGTGGACAATTATAGTGAGGCAGTCCTCAATGACCAAACAACTAAAGGGATTCTAAGAGTATGACGAGGTCTCCTACAGAGTGCATTGCGGTTGTGCGGGTATTGCATCGTAAAGACGGGGTAGCAAGTAGCTCATGTCCGGTAAGCCAGATGTTAAAGAAAACCATCAATTCATTAGGGTTGCGTTTTCAACATATGAGATTAGCTGTTATTTGGTTATGTGTCTAAGGTTACACTTTTTTTAATATAGCGTGGAGGTTTGTGAGAGAATAGATGTCGATTGATTGTGAAGGAAGGTGATGTGAATTTATAATATGTAGAATAGTATAGTGTGAGTTGTTTTTAAGTAGATTAAGCATTACCTATAAGTCCATTATATCACAAATTTAGCCGCAAAATTAATACCTGGTTGTATCTCTTACAACACACCCTCACCATTCCCAAATCCAGACCAACTCCAGAGCTCTCAGAGAGAATATCTTACGAAAATTCCGGCTCTCTGTGTGTATAGTGAAAATACCCCGAGTGATGGCCGGGGAAACTCCTCTCTACTGAGAAAGATTTACATTGGAGAGGAGGAACGCAAAGTTAGAAGTACGTGAGGTCACCAGAAGAACTTCAACACAATACGACTTAAATAATGACAATTAATCAAATTAGCGTGCCCTCAGACCAGTGAGTTGCACGATTCGCCCATACAAATGTCGGAGGAGCCATAGGAATAGACATACACAAACATCTCTTAGTTATATCGAGAACAGTTGAAGTATCATGAGGAGATCGTATATCTCTTAAATCAAGATCAAGCAAATAAAGTATATAGAAAAGAATTTAATAAAGGCAAGATACACCTTTGCGGTATATATCCACAACATAACTCAATATATCACCACTCAAATTACTTGACACAGGGTGACTTCCAAACTAAGAAGAAAATTCCAAAACTCCGTTATACAGTGACATTCTCATCTCCGAGTATATGCCTTTTGAAAAACAGTACTAAAAAAGAGTAGGCAGTCGATGAGGAGACCAACGTGAACAAAAGACATAAATACTGTGACTCATGGTTGACACGTACCCTTCAGTAGAAAAGGTTAGAGGGAATGGGTTTGATACATTCTACATCCTAGACATGTCCGGGCCGAAGAGGAGGGTGGTTCAGATTGGGACCTAGCTCCTCGACATTAGGGAACGCGTAAGTCCCCGCGAGATACTCATTAAAGTACTTTTAGTCTTAGTGTTTAAATTGACATTGTGTCCTTATAGTGTTCACAATATAGGCGCCTTAAATTCTCCATAGTCGTTGTTAAAAAAGGAAACTTCGCCCTTCATCACCAAAGGCTACCTCCTCCACAAGGTGCTCATGGTGTACGTCGATGACCTTACATTAAACATCCCACGTCGTTAAGATAGCGGACCCGAGTTATTTTTAGTCACACCCAGTTTTGGTGTTGGGTATTCCACCGACTGGAGCTACTGATGACCGTATCAATTTGATTGTGTGAACTAAGAAAAAGTTTGGAAGAAAAGTATATTGTAAGCCATACTTTCCCAAATGCCTTCCATTTAGATATCATAGATGAGTGAAATAAAGAGAGTAAGAAGAGTCAAAAAGATTTTTAGATAGAAATACAAGTTGAGAGCTGTGTTTATTATAAACCTTAAAAATAGACACCAAGGAGAAAAAAGGAAATAAAACATAGTCTTACTCAAAGTAGTAAACCACTGATATATATGCCATATATATATATATATATATATTATATATATATATATATATATTACTATATATATATATATATAAAATAATATTATAGTATATATTAATATTATTATAATATATAAATATTAATATATATATAATATATATAAATATTATATTAGTAATATATATATATAGGTATGTGATAGTTCTGATAATAGGAATTTATACTAGTAAGCGGCTTATTAACCTTATTTTTTTTCGGGAATCTCGAGGTTGGAACATGTTCGAGCTCGCTATCTCGAGCTATCATTGATGAGATAAAATAATTAAGTTATATAATATTTTTAAGTATTTTTAAGTAATACATATTATATGAAGATAGTTAGAGTATTGAACGAGGACAGGCTAGCTATACTCAAGCTCAAGAATGAGCACAGCTTACCTCTCTAAAACATAACGGGTAGAGTGAATGCCTATACCGGGCACTTTATTAAGCTACTTATCCTTGTAACGTTTCATGGATTTACTATAGATCCCGATTCACATAACTCGAATCTATTAGTGTAGTTATAATATCACATGGTTATATAAGACTATATGGGAAACCTGAGAAGGAGAAGGTAAGTTAGAGAGGTATAGCTAGAGTCAAGAAATCGTCCAGTATATAAATAATATATAGGTAGAATAGTAATTAGATAATATAAAAGGAGGCCGGAAGAGATTTGGCCTTATATATCTAAAAGGTGAGAATGATTTAGCTAAAAGATAACCATTTCAGAAGGGTCGATATATGTTTAGGCAAGATGTTGCCATGAATTTTCTTTTCTGTGAGGTATAATTAAATATATATATATATATATATATATATATATTAATATATATAATATATATATATATATATATAATATAATATATTTATATATATATCATGAACAAATCGGAAGTTATTAATACTTTAAATTTAATTGACCTGAAATGTGGTAATAAGGATTCCATCAAAAGTATTGTTAGCGAGATGAGGCGTTATTCATTGTGCTAAAGGAGCCAGCCAGAAATTATATTGTTAGATCTATGTATAGTGATATATATATAATTCGATCTATAAGGTGAGTAGATATTGTTCTATATAGTCATTAAATGTGAGATAGTTTGCGCTTATATAGTTGGTATAAGTTTTTCTAAAGGGAATACTTTTCCTTAATCCTCGTATTACTATGAAATGAATAATATAATTAGTGAAGATATATATATAGAGTAATAGGATGAAATATAGTAAATGAGAGTTTTCTCCATTAGGCTACTACGTTATTAACTGATAAATATCTCTTATCTACACTTTAAGGCACTAGAGTAAACAATAGCTTTCATATAACCATGTAATTCTGGTAGGTGAGAGAAAAAAGATTATTTAAGTTGAGATTGGTATTATGATAATCCTGCTGCATTCCCATTCTGAGTGATTACTCGGCCCCCACCTTTTTTCAACGGTTGACGCGACTGGCATTTCCCCGTAATTTTACAATATTAAGCAGGATTTCATTGTTCCTAATATGATGTATAGTTTAGCCGAAAAAATATCATACGGCAATTTCGTCACCTACAATTTAGGCCCGATTAAAGTTGCCAGAAATATAACGGTTTATAGTGGTTAAGGGTTAGATGCTGATTAGACAAGTGAAAAAAGTTGATTGTATATTGGTAAGAACTAGTGTTCATTTTGTATGTATCGTTATATATTATCAAGATATTATTGAGTTATAACGAGTAAGGTACCAATATAGGAGTAGTATACTTCATATATATATATATATAAGATAAATTGGCCTCTCAGATTGAAACGAGAAGTGATATATTATATAATTTATATTATTAGATATATATAAATATAATATAAATATATAAATATATATATATATAGGATATATATCATATATATATATATATATATTAATATATAATTATAATTATATAATATATATATATAATATACATATATATATATATATATATATATATATATATAGATATAAATATATTTATATATATATATATATATATATATATATACATATATACATATAATTGATATATATATATAATATATATATAATATATATAATATATATATATATACTATATATATATATATATATATATATATATATATATAATATATATATAAAATATTTATATTATGTATATATATATATATATATATATATATATTATATATATATACTATAATATATATATCTATATATATATATATATATATATATATATATATAGTATTATATATATTATTATAGTTTATATATTATATAATATATTATAAACAGTAATGTACATTGTATCTATTGTAATGAAGCAGCACAGGAGAGTGATGAAGACAATACAGTTCTAATGAGCGAGACACCTTATTGACAGGAAAGACTTTGGTTGAGAGAGAAGACGATCTGTGCAATTATTGTAGGAACTAGAGCGTACCTCTCTCTGATTACTTTATAATAATCTCCCTTAGAAAAATCGAAGTTTTGATTGAAATATACATTTTCTGCTTATGCTTTTTGTTCTATACACCACGCTCGACATTTGGCGCACTCTGTGATTGAACGAATTGAGTCAAATGAGCTTAAGGCCATCGAGGTTGAAGAATTTTATTGCATGTTAAGTTCTGCGGATTGTTACGCGTCATTATAGATACATAAATCGCATTGTTCTTCAGCATGCGGGTATGGGAACTTATAGAGCCTCTCAAAGATGCTCATTCGAGATAATATGTATAGTAAGAATTGCTCCACAAAAAAAAATTTGTGAATAAATTCAATGCGAAAATTAGAATGGGGAAGAAGCCAGAGAAGAGTGGGATGAGTCTCTCAGGCATCTCATTTATCAGAGATTAAATTGAATATAAATTTTAGTGGGCGATATAATATTTTTATATCCTGATGGCTTGATTCATGAGCAATTATCAGTATACTATATATTCACCATTGTATACCTAATCTGTGAGTATGTCAAGTTCTCAGACGTAGGTGTTACAGGAACGATAGTACTGTTTTAATACTGGTTTTTCATAGATGCTCATACAGTACACCACCTACCTTTTTAGAACCGCGGGCATTGAAAGGAATGTAACCTTAGAAAAATATAGTTTTCCTTAATCAGATATTTTAGAGATATTTTTATTTATTTTGTGGTAACACAAGGGAAAGTCCCGCATGGCCAGCATGGGGTACTTACAATGACAACGTAATTATATTTAATTTCAGCTTAGGAGGAAGTTTTTTAGGAAGGCCAATTTCCGATATAGCAGGGATGAATTATCTATCACTAGTTGTCGGTGAATTTTATAGCCATTCGCCAGGCCTGCTCGCTAGTTAACTCAACTAAGGAAAAACCGCGGAGAAACCTAGCAACGGACCCCACCCCACATATTCTACTCACGAGGCATAGGTTCATTCGACAGTCCGTTGGCGAAGCAAAACCTTATATACGGCTATCTATTACGAATGTCTTAAACCAAAATACTTTAGTAAGAGACCTCATAAATAGATTTAGTTAAGATGGTATGAACCTGCTCATTCCTAGGGCAACTTATACGCCTCATATCACCAGCGTAACACACTTGTTTATTCGTCCGGTAGCAATTTTATAAGGGTCTCCAATAATGCTTTCGTAGTATGATCCTTGGTAGCTGCGCCTCGAAAATCCAGAAGTTGATCCTGTCGTGAAATGCGCATTACTGCCAAGTGGTTCTCTCTCATGAGCTTTACGCGGTCTGTTAATACTTCCCTCACTTCAAATGTCTCGTACCTCGGAATAGAGCACGGATCACATTGTATATTAATAGACTTATTCGTCATACATAGGAGCCGCGCACTCATACCTGCAAGCTCGAATACTCACCCGAGGGACCCAAATATTGGGTCCTCCGTCAAATTTACACACAGCCTGACTATTAATCTGGCAATTAAAGTATTCTCTCATGGCCTCCATGTTATTTTCAGCGTATGGAATTGCTCCAACGGATGACCTAGCTGCATATCCCAATAAGCTGTTCCCAAACTGTATTTTTGGCTTATATCACGTAGATCCTAAGCCTTTTCTATACGGACGATATACTCCACTACTTGATCTAACTTCTACTTTACTTACTTTAATAGGAATCATCTAAGTTTTATTTCTGATGGATCCTCAGCAATAGATAATGAACATACAGCTTAGTGAAAATAAGATCCAATACCTGTCAATTAATAATTGTTAGAATATATGAAAATTTTAGATATGAGTATTCAATACATATATCATAAGTATGACTTTGAATTAAACGTTAAAAAAGCCAATTAATACACTGGATATTTTCATTGAAGAACCAGGTTAAGAATTTATAATGTGTGTAGTTGAAAATTACTAGCTTCAATCTAATTATAATTTTTCATGGGGTTTATATTATATCCAACAAGATTAATAAGGCTCTCTATTTACCATTGTTATTTATTCCTTACCGGTTAACTTATACTGTTAAGCTCAGTCTAGGCTGTGGGATATAAATCACGCTTTGGACAGATTATGTATAGTGCGGTTTAGGACCCTGCTATATTCCCATAGACAAATTTTATTAAGTAAACATGGGATTAAACTTGGCCGCTGTATTACCTTTGGTTAGAGACCACCTTCAGTATAAATTATAAGGTCACACCTTCAATTTTTATGGAAATATATCTCCAAAGATATCCTTATCAATTATCGTGTGGTTACTATTTATAAATATACATATTTTATATTCATGGCTCGGCAGGCTCCTTCTTGAGAAGACGAGAATAGCTCCTCAATTCTCGCCCTAATTGCCCTAAGATATACACTACTATAAACGATGCACTGCAAACCCGAGTAGAAGCCCCAACAAGAGGCGATACACTGGAAGGAGGTAAATGAGAGGGGATAGCATTAATAGCTTTTGCTTGTGCGCTAATCTCGCTGTCTAATTTTAAGGTGTGCAGACAAAAGCAACAAAGAGACTTATAGAAAATTACATAATATGATAGAAGCAGTAAAATACAAAATGAAGAAAACTTATGCCAATTTAACTGACCATATATGCGAGTTTAACAGGCAAATTTTACACAACTATGACTCAAAATCAAAGATCTATAGGTGTGCCAAAACCTATTCGTCTTTGGTAGAGTCCAAATATTTTGCTACCTCCGGATTAAGCCATGTCATCTAATTAAACATAGAATTGAAATTTAAGAGAAAATTTGAATTATGGATAATAAAGTGGGACAGTAATATTCGTAGTTTTATAATGCTGACCTTTAGGGCGAAATGTTCCCAACTTTCTTGATGGCAAACCTTTTTGATACATAATATTGCCTATTTTACTTCGTTTCTAATGAGATTACTCGACGTCCATTAATAAGATAATACGAAAGGCGCATTCTTAGCGCTTGCGATGAACAGTGAGATCAAGAGAGGAGTCTCCTATAAAATTGCCACCAGACTGTGGAGTGGAAAGATTTTCTATTGATTTGATGCATTGGGCTGGAAATATTATTTTCATGGGAGTATCTCATGTACTACTAGGTTCTAGGACAGCTTGCACAATAGATTCATGTTACCAATAGGAAGAGACTCTTTGTACAGTAGGCAAAAATCTCAACCGGGGAAACAAGTTAAATACATCAGGATCTATACAGTTGATTATATTTTTTGGACATAATTTTCTTTATTAAGAAAAAACATTGAGCGAAAGTCTCTTAGGAATTTTTTAAATGTCGGGCGTAGAGAGCTCCATTGTAGACACGGTGGCTGCGGTTAGTCATCAGAAGATCGGAAGCATGCTCACTGAGGATAATTTTGGAGGATGGGTAGCCAGAGAACAAAACAGGAAAGCGAAAGCACGAAGCGTGAGGACACCGCAAGAGAAAGTCCAGATGGTCCCTCCGGCACTCCCGAAAATCATAATATAAAGATAAGCCCGCTATGGCAACTGTGACAACACACAATTAAGCTGGAAGTCGGAGATCTGGTTCTCTAATAAAAAGGAACGCTTGAACCTAACCTGTGCTTATAAATATATATAACAATCAAAGACAATACCCCTACTCGCAACATGAAAGCGTATTGAGTTATATTTTATTAAGTTTAATTTACAAAATTTTTGTCAAGGTACCACTCTCTACTCAGGAGAGAGTGAGGTATATATATTATATATATTTAGATATTAATTATAATTAATATAATATATATATATTTATATATATATATTAATTTAATATTAATATATATATATATATAATATTATATATATATATATATATTACTTTTCCTAATTACACCTATATAAAATATAACTCACCACTATATATTGATATAATATAATTAATATATATATATCATTAATATATTATTATTTAACCTAAATATATATATATATATATATGAGTAAATTAGATTATAATATTAATGACCTCCGTTATTTGTATTTTTACACTCCTTCTGATCATGTTTTATGAATTATTTAATTTTTAATGTTTTTTTAAATTACTTATATAATATTTATATATTATTCGGTAGGAGTATGATGGATGAGACGAACTCAAGATCTAAATTCCAGCAAAAGTTAGCCGCCATGACATCGGGACCAAATTTTTCTTGAACGAAATCATACAGAACAAAAATCATACATTAGGAGTCCTCCGTTCCTCTTTACGTCGTATCGACTCCGGGTCTACCGTATATCAGATTCTGGTTTGTCATAAACTCAATAGCGCGAGATAGCCCTCAACCTCCTCCTCAACTGCGGATTGTGCTAGGCAGAGAATTGTTCTCTTTTTGTGAAAGGTTCTACTCGGTTGCGCCTCTTTTCCAAAGAGAGCTGCCGACAAGAGGAAGTATAAATATCAAGCGCGTATACAAACACTGGCTCCACGCATATAAGCCTTCTCTTGTCTCTCCCCGTCGGCAACGAGACCTCCGTAATTTTTTTATTTTATTTTTTTAACTCAGTTAATGCAATAGAATTATTTAGCGATCATTTAGCATCTAAATGCTCTGTGCCATGAATTATTGTAAATATCGATTATTTCATATAAAATGGTATTCAGGTCATTCAATTTTCGAAGTAGATTTTTTTCGATGAAAAAACCATGAATAAATTAGAATATGGTCAAAAAAAAATTTATAATACTAAAAGAGAAAATATTTGATCCGACGAAACTCCCTCTCGAAGTTGGATACCTTCACTTGTCCCAGTCAATCCTGTACTGGGATAGCGAGAGTTGGAGATCAACGAAGAAACTTCAAAGAGTTGAAGATCAAAGTACCTTAGAACAAGAATATATGATTAAAATGATAACCAACCAAAAAAATAAATTCTCAATAAAGTAGCTTGACCGATTCGTAAAATATACCATACCAAAACAGCCTAATAACTAGGAATATCAAATATATAACTTTTCAGTCAGAGAGAGATGCATGCGATGATATATTAACGAGACAAGGGATGAGATTTAACTAGAGATAAAATGTAACTGAATAATTAAATTATGTTATATATCACTTTATATTATAAAATCTAAACTTTGCTACTGACTTCATATTAAATATAAATATTTATTTTAATTTTTTTTTTCTACTTAAATTTACAATAACACGATGTTAAATTAGAGATAAAGCACCTTTAGGATAAATTATTTATAACTTATTTAAAAGTTGTTAATGCCACAGCTATGACTGTAGAGTGGTGGGGGATTAATTGGTAATGTGGTTATATAGGTACATTTGCTCATTTAGGTCTACGTCTTCCGCACACATATATATTATCGCTTCATTATGTAAATATTCCAGAGCTTTAAAATAATTAGCCACATTAAACGACCAAAAATTTTGAATATTCAAAATTAGTAGTGAATAAATCAATATATAAATAAATAAATATATAAATAATTAATAATTTTAAATAATTATCTATGACTATTAATTTATTAATAATAATTAAATTAAAATAATAATAATAATAAATTAATTAATAATAAAATATATAATTAATAATAATTAATAATTAAAATAAATAATAATAAAATAATATATTAAATTAATATTAAATAAAAAATAATAATAATAATATAAATAATAATAATAATTAAATAATATTAAAATAGTATATTTAATATATATTTAATTATTATTATAATATTATATAATTATTAATTATTATATTATTTATTATATTAATATTTTAATTATTATTATTATTATTATTATATATTATATTTTTATAATATTAATAGAGTGATAGTTTAATGTAAGTTAGATAAGTTTAAGTTAAGATAGATATTATTATAAGTTAGTATTAATGATAAGTAAGTAGTAGGAAGTATATTAATATATATATAAGTTAAGTAGAGTTTATAAGAAGATTATAATTAATATTAAAGTAGTAGTTAAGTATAGTAGTGTTAAGTAGTATGATTATAAGTAGTGTATATATAAGTTATTAAGTTAAAAGTAGTTAGAGTAAGTAGATATAAGTAAATATAAGTTTAGCATAATATAATTGTAAGTAAACAATTATATAAATCAATATTAGCTTAAATTTGTTTTTTAATTGACTACAACTGCAACTCCTCTCTTAATCTAGCTGTTATTTGTTGAAACAATAAGAACCGTGCAAAAATTAAAAAACCACTGCATAAAACCATACCTTGATTATGTTACTGTTACGCCATCCATAATTATCACCATTAATATATAAATATAAATAAATATATATAGTATTATATAATATAAGCTAAATATATATATATTGATATAATATATATAAATATATATATATATATATATATTAACTATATATATATATAATATATACTATATCCTTTATGAGTAGGATTACGCTCCAATTCCTTAAATAGTTCTATAAGTTTGTGGACATTTTGGTTAGTGTTGTCTCTGTCAAAGTGAAAAACTACCACAATTGGATTACATGTTTGTTAAAGAAGTGACCTTATAAGTTTTTTTTTTTGAAAGAATCCAGGATTTAAAGAACTGTGTGGAAACATGGCTTCGTAACTGGAAACTAAAGAGGCTCTTAGACCGGGAAAATATTCATAAAATAGAAGAAATGGATAAGCAAAACATAAACTTAAAAATTGCTTAAAGAAACTCTTCATGCATTTAAAATGGATGCTTGCACAATAGCAAAGCTAAATTATTTTTCAAATAATATTAGATATGTGGACGAGGATAAAAACAATATTACTGAAAAGATAGCAGTAAAAGATATGAAATCGCAACATTTCAGCGAATATATCCAAGAATTTTATATTGACGTTTTAGAAGAATTAGAAATAATAAAAGGCAAGCAATTAGCTTAGCTACGGATAACCCATCAAACGTGATCAGTACGATCCAAAAATTAAAAAAGGACAATAAAGATGAGGAACAGGAAGCTGGTAAATGTGATACTGATTTTACTGAATGTCAAAACGAAGAAGTGATAGTTGTTATCTGAATGAGCTTGATAAAACTATGAAAAGACTATGTTCCGATGACTTTAACATTGCATACATGAGGTGAAGAGTTCATACTTTACAGTTAGCAGTGCGTGATAGTCCACAGTACTCATACATCAAATCTTATAAGCAAGGCGAGACAAATAGCAAAAGCAGCACGTATCCCAAAATTAATGGAAGTTCTAAAGCGTTAAGCTGGAAAAGTGGCAAACTTTTTATAGAGAGACAAGATGGGGAAGTGCACGTCTTATGCTCGAAAGGCTTCTTCAACTAAAAGACTATATTAGTATGATGACTGCAGGTACTCCAAAACTTCTCTCTCTGATAGTCAGTGGAACAGATCGAAACCCTCAAAGAATTATTAAAACACCCATACTTTACAACAAAAAATACTTAATCAGATGACTGCAGTAAAATTTTTATAGAGAAGGGATTTTAGAAAATGACTTGAAAAATTCCATGGAAAAAAGGAAAGAATGTTAATTGAAAACAAAATATTTATGTCAGCCATCTTTGTTGATCCACAGTTCAGAATCTTCTGAACTGATGTTAAAATCTGATATTAAAAGCTATAAATGCTCTTTGTGAAAGACTTAAAATGAATAACACTATCCAACAGAAATCTGGGTCGGAGTCAGGTAGTTCAGCAGTTTGAGGAATCTTGTCAAATGAAGTAAAATTTGACAAGCAATCGGACCAATTGGAGCATGCAGAAAAGCGATTGAAAAAAGACAATCTACCAGTAGAAGACCTTCAACCTAAAAATCCTCTTTAAAAATACAAAATAGAATTCCATAAGGCATTAGATGAAATAATGAAAATCGAACGGAAATCAAAGTTAACAGTTAAAGTGGCAATCCCTAGCTCTCCTAAAATTTTGAAGATGCTACACATTTTACAGCTTTACTCCTAAAGTCAAGTGAATGTTGAGAGCTTATTTTCTGCTTTAAAAATAATAAAATCGGATCTAAGGACATCGTTAAAGGATGATCTTATTGAAGAAGTTTTATTTTTAAGAGCAACTGTTTTGAATAAATTTATATTACATATGCTCAGGCAGCTCAAAGAGAAATCATTTTAAAATTTAGGAAGAGTGTGAATTATATATATATATATATATATATATACTTCCCTTATATATAGTATGTTATATAATATATATATATATATATATATATATATATATATATATATATATTAGATATATATATATATATATACTATATAGTATATATACTATATAATATATAATAATATAATAGCTATATTATATATTATATATATAATAATATATAATAATATATATATATATATAATAATATATATATATATATATATATATATATTATATATATATATATACGATACTAATATCACCTATATATATATATATGGTGAGAGGGAGTAATATATATATATATATTAATATATATATCTATATATATATAATATAATAATATATATGATATATTATATATATTATATATTATATATATATATATATATATATATATTTATATATATATTATATATATATATATAATAAATATTATATTGAACTCTTTACGATATATATATATATACGAAATTCATTCGATATATCGTTATATATGTGCCGCATTATCTTATATATTTAAATGCATATACTATTCTAAAATCTATAAATAGTATGGATATATAGTATAACGAATATCTATCAATAAGCCTGTTTTGAAATGGAATTATTTAGTTAGTATGTTCAGGCAGCTCATAGTTCATAGACAAAGAGGAATTAATTTAAACTTTAGGATGAAACTGAAATATAAAATTTTTCCGTTTTTTAAAGAAAATAAATAATAATAATAATAATAATAATAAGAAAAAACTTTAGAGGATGAGTCGGAATCGGTACGCTAAATATTACGTAACTGTACAGGCAGTAAGTTCATCGTTCAAAGAGGACATTATTATTTAAATTTTGATCTGATATAAATGGTGTTAAGGGTATTCTGGAAAAAATCTTTTTTTCTATAAAATAAAAAGATTTTAATTCTAAGTTAATAAAGATGTCATTAAAAAAATCATTCAGTTTCATCATAACGGAGCCGGAGCCGGAGCCGGAGCCGGAGCCGGAGCCGGAGCCGGAGCCGGAAGCCGAAGCCGGGTTAAGTTTAAAGATTGTGGTAGTCGAGCCGGGTAAGTCTTAAAAATGCTGGGCCGAGCCTTTAGTCGGGCCGGATATTTTAAATATATGGGACGGAAGCCGGAGCCGGAGCCGTAGCCGTAGCCGTAGCCGGACCCGGAAAAAAATGCCAACTCCGCAGCCCTGCTTCTGAAGATGGCTATCTTCCCTTTTGGAGGAATGGGTACAGGGAGCTCAAGTAGAGTGTGAAGGCCAAGTGGATAGCGGAAGGTCTCAAATTGATAGCAATCGCATTTTGGCCATCTTCCACGCTTAGAAGGTCCACCAAAAGAAGAAGCAATTGGAGTGGTCAGTTGGGCTCTTCTCCATATCGTGGGATTGGCGAATGTTCATGTTCTCTATTTACCAGGCCTGCGAAGAAAAATTAGATATACCAAATTTTTTAATTTATCTTTTTCACTCATTGTTATTAAAATATATATAAATGACTTTTAATTAGAATTATATACTTATATATTAAATTCAAATTTTCACTTTAATATTTCCATAGAGTATCAAATTAGAACAAGCATAAATACTATAAGTATATGATAAAAGCCATACGTATATAATTATATATATATAAGTATAAAATCAAGTAGGTAGTAAAGATATCTGCTGTAATAGCTATATATTCCCCTACGGCTACCTCTCTAGTACGAGTAACAGAATGACTATATATAACCATAATGATATCATAGTAATACCTCATAAGCAGGAAATAAACTCTCATTGTGAAATACGGAAGATATATATATATATATTAGATATTAATTATATATATATATATATATATATGAGATATAATATTAATATATATATATATAATGTATATATATAAATGATATATATAATATATATATATAATATATAAAATAATTAGTAATATATATATATATATATATATTTCAAAAATCTTTCAACATGAATGGGAATGATATCAGGCAGACTCATAGGTTAAAGAAAAGAGGAATTATTTCAAACTTAATTAGGATGAAATTGCAATATTTAATTTTTCCAAGATATATAATTAAAGACAAATAAAATAATAATAATATAAATAAATAATAAAAAAAAACTTTAATAAAATTATTTTACTGTATTAATGTGTGTTGACTACTCAGTTAAGTTCATCGTAATCAAAGATGGAATTTAGGTTTTAAAATTATAGAGATGAAACCTTATTCCTTTAAAGGTAAAATTTCTGGAAAAATCTTTTTATCCTATAAAATAAAAAGATTTATTCTAAATTATAAAGATATTAAAAAAAAAATTTCAGTTTCATCATAACGGAGCCGGAGCCGGGTATAGTTTAAAAACTTTGTGTGTGGTCCGGAAGTTTAAAATGCTGGGAAGGCCGGAGCCGTAGTCGAAGAAGGCCTGGGGATAGATTTTAAAATTATGGAGACGGAGCCGGAGCCGTAGCCGAGGCCGGACCCGGAAAAAAAACATTTGCCAACTCCGCCAGCACCTGCTTTCTGGAAGATGGCTATCTTCCCTTTGGAGGAATGAGGTACAGGGAGCTCAGGAGAGTGTGAAGTGCCAATGGATAGCGGAAGGTCTCAATATATGATAGGCAATCGCATATTTGCCATCTCCACGCTTAAAAGGGTTCCAAACAAATAGAAGAAGCAATTTCTTGGATCGTGGTCACGTTGGCTCTTCTCCATATTCGTGAAAGGGATTGCGCATTTCATTTCGCTATTACCAGAAATCGCCAGAAAAATATTTATACAATATTTAATAATTTCTTTCGAACTCATTGTTATTAAAAACTATATGATAAATGTTCAAATTTTTCACTTTAATGATATATACACCTTAGATATCAAAATAATTAGAACAAAAGCATAAATTATATTATATACCTTATATAGTATTATATATTTATATATATATATATATATATATATACTGTATATATATGTATATTAGATATAAATATATATATAGGTATATATTATATTATATATAATATATATATATATATATATATATATTATATATACTATTAATTAATATATATTATATAGTATACTTATATATATCATAGATATCAGTATCGAGTGTTTAATGAATAAGAAGAACTAAGGGCATATTTGGACGTGAGTGGTGCGGGATATTGACTCACAGCGTCCGAGGTAAAACGCTACGAATCCCCACTCGACAGGACACTATTGTATGAGCTCCCATTTTTGTACATTCGTTCTGCATTGGAACACACTTGTTAGACTTTCTCGACACAGTGGTGTGTCGAGTGTTGTGCATTCTGGTGCGCGTGGATATTTTTCGGACCCTTGATCTTTCTTCTTTGGGTCTCGCACTTTCCTTTTTTTCGACCAACCCTTTTGGGTCTTCCATGGGTCATTTTTGGCCACGGTATTTTTTGGGAAACCCTAATTTTTTTGAGAACCCTAATTTTTGTGAGAACCCCCTATTTTTTTGCCAACCCTAATTTTAATTGGCAAATCCCATAATTTTTTGCCACTACCTAATTTTTTTCATGGCAACCCTAATTTTTGCAACCCTTCGAAGAAGGGTTTGCGCCAGGTTCGTAGCAACCGTTGTACGTATTGCCCTCCTATTTTACGCACCCTAATTTTTTTCGACCATCGGTCAATTTTTGCCCACGGTAATTGGCTACCCTTTGATCTTCCGTGGGTCATTTTGGCCCACGTTAATTTTTTGGCTACCCTTTGGTCCATGGGTCAATTGTGGCCCACGGTAATTTTTGGTTACCCTATTGGCTTCTGGTCCGCTCAATTTTTGGGACCCACAAGGTTACTTTTTGCCTGACCCTTTGGTCTTCCATGGGTCACCATTCCTCTGGCCCGACTGAATTTTTTATCCTTCCTTTAGGTCCTTAGCCCTATTTTTTGTATTCAAATGTCACGGTAACATCTACAAAGCGGGCGCGCGGCCGCGCACACCACACACACACACACACACACACAGCCACACACACACACAACCTAGCCTACACCTAAGGCCCTCCCAAATATAGCACATAACAACAACAGCCTGCCCACATAGCCTACAACCCAGCCACACCCGCCTACACCAAGCCTACATCCTTAGTCTCTACCACCTAGCCTTGTGCAAACACATAGGCCCTTACACCTACACCTAGCTCCACCGCATACACTTCACCTAAGCCAACAACCTACACCTAGGATTCCACCCGCCTGCTACCTTAGCTAACAACCCTACAATCCTAGCCTACACATAGCCTACACCCAGACTACACCTAGCCTCCACCCCCTTTCTAGCCTACACCTACACCTAGATTCCACCCAGCCTTGTGTACCTAGCCTTACACTACACCTAGCCTTTCCCACCCAGCCTTCACACAGAACCTATTCTATCTCATATCTCTTACACCTAGCCCTCCCCCCAGACCAATATACACTACACCTACACCTTATATCTATACACCCAACCTTCACTTAGCCTACACGTGCCCCTACAACTTTGATGTCTTAACTTTGACCATGCCCAATTATACCATGGGCTCAATTTTGACCCACGCTAAACTGATGGCTTTGATATGAGTTACCCTAATACCACCGTTAAGAATAAGTATTCATAGGGAAGTTCATATTAGTTATGTTCTTAATAGAGTATTAGACGACATGCTCAAGTATACTATTTCATATTGAGTGAGATGATGTCACATATTAGCTCTAGTACAGTTGAAGTGCCATAATGAAGTGCCAAGTGTATATAGTATATATATATATTATATATATAAGTGCCTAATAATTGTATTAATAACGTGCCAGATGTATATTATATACATATTATAATAGTGCCAATTATAACATATTAGTATAATATATATCCCAGAGTGCGAACCTGGGTAATACCCTATATAATATATAGTGAGACCTAATGTGAAGTTGACACATAATAGATGCCAATGATATATATATATTATAATACTATATATTATACTAAGTGATAACTCATAAGTGAAATAATTATAAGAATGCTACACCATTAAAGTGCCATAATATACTTGAGTTGCCACTTTATTATTTGGTCAAGCCGTTTTCCCCTCAGCCTCACCTGTATAAATAGCCCCGATAATAGCTACATCTATATATATTAAAAATAATTATATATATAATATATTAATTAATAGATATATATTAATAAATAGAGGAAGATCTACCGACACATATGTGAATAAGTAATTTTTTTCCTTCACTATGCTTAGTTAACTTTAAAATCGCTCCATATTGTTATTTATATATTATCGGCCTTAGACCTTCTATGAGGTATAAGGAGTAACTCTACTAATCCCATATCCTCTAAACAACATCTTATCTATTACTCAGTACCGGCGAGTAAGCATGATGAATTATATCTTTATACAATGAGGGGCAATCCTATCGACGAGCTTTGAAACTTATGTGACCGCCGGCAAACAGCTCTTCAGAAAGTAACAAGCAATACAGCAGAGATAACAATCAGCCACTCCTCCACTGGAGAGAACACAGCAGCCGAAAGCTGACAGGCGAAATCGAGCCAAGTCACATTGGGTGTCGAAATCGTCTACGCAATCTCCGCCGCGTTAGGAAAATGGTGACAGAAAAATAGCACCAACAGCAAGAGACAGCAAATAAATTCCGAAATTAAACACGTTATAACCGTCGCCAGACTGCTATGTGCGGCTTCGACGAAAGGCGGAGTTGCATATTTGAACGCGTAACGCCGCCGCGTGCTATAAGTTTACCAGGACGTACATAAATATTATTATGTTAACAGCGTGTTTCACACGGCAATTAGGGGCGCTTCGACCGACGGAAGAACACAGGGGGACTTTCCAACCCCGCAGGGAGGCGGAGAACCCCCGGCGTACACCCAAGATGAGACACAGAAAAGACGGGTCCAATAGTATGCCCCTGAGATCAAAATGTAGTTAACACCACCGTATATGGCTTACACGCAGGAATTTCGTTAATCGACCGAAAGGGACCCCACGCCGGCCATCGTTGCTATACTGTAATGAGATACATAACACAATAATACGTAATTTTACGACGAGAATAAAAAGTTAGGCAACGGAAGCCAAAAGAAAAATCCTTAATATTAGTGAGAGACTTCTTACATACTCCTACATACCTTTAAAGCAGTAAAAAGTTCTCTCTCGAGATCAAAACAAAATAGCCTCGCTCCTCAGAACATCCTTCTAACAACCTAGGGTTATTAGCGTTTCTCTTGATGCCTCGTACTGTTGTTGGTGGCTGTCCGTATTCACTGCTATTAACTCTTCTAATGACTTTTGCTTAATATACATACTTGCTTATAACTGCTATGTTAACTTTTCTGCTTTTACTGCTTTAAGTACTCTCTGCTTTACTGCTTAAATAATTCTGGCTATTACATGCTTTAACTTTCTCTGCTTTACCGTTCGCTTTAACTTCTGCTTGTACTGCTGGTTAACTTTTACTGCTTTACTTGCTTTAACTCACATAACATTACCATACCTTAAAAGCGCAGTAAAGCAGTACAATACAGAGCTAGAGGGTGTTACCGCTAACCACCTATGGGATTAGTATCGCTTTTGTTTTACTGCTTTACTGCTTTAAGCTTTCTGCATAAATTACTCTTTTAACCTTTCTGCCGTATAACTGTGGGGTGGTCGGTTTGGCTACTGCACATATGCTATTTATTAACATATGTTTTCATTTATATATAATAATATAATATGGGGATGAACGTTATACTTTAAATCCTCTCTCTATGGCAATTTATATGTAGTAAGGAAATTTTATAATATTCTTTTTTATTTTTAATTTTGTTGGTAATGTAAGAATAAAACACACAGAGTTTCTGATATATAAACATTTTATTTTATTTAAATAAAATTGTTACGAATTTTATTTAAGAGACCACTCTAATCGTTATATTATTACGAATTTTAAGGGAAAGGTAAAATCGCTTCGCTTTTTTCATTTTAAAAGCATTTATTACGCGAGTATGACATCAGGTAATCTTAATAAAATCATTTCTATCCTACAAATTTTTAATAGACTCATAAAAGGTTTACTTATTCCTATACAAGTTTCATGTAAAACGACTAAAACAATTATTTAAAAAACATATAATGAAATAAAACGGTACAATAGGGACTCGCACATAAATTGGAATTAAGGGTTGAACAGATGACCGGTAAGACACATAGCTTGTTTACACAGCTTACATATGTATATTTTTAAAATATTAATGGCGGTAATAAAATGATGGTATTCAATATAAATAAATTATTTAAGTTCAAAGTATCAATTATGTGAAACAGTATCAGTTTCAGTTTTGCGGTCTAGTGAGGAACCCGAGA
>JABUQX010097580.1:40000-43843 GCA_015478945.1 Trachelipus rathkii | reverse complement strand
AAACAATAATTAAATAAAAAGTTTTGTGTTATGTTATACAAAATAGGACTTGAATCAATAGATTCAATAGGTTCATTAGATCAATAGATCAATTAGATCACAGAAGGGTATGAGGATATGTGAGGGCAGTTTGATTTACTGAATTTACTGATTTACTGCGCTTTTAAGGTATGTAAAAATGCAAATTTTTTAAGTTATAAACATAAAAAGAATAAATTTTTTGTTAAAAACAAAATGTTTAAAGAAAACAACAAAAATAAATAAAAGTTTTTGCGTTATGTTATACAAATATGACTTGAATCAATAGATCAATAGATTCAATAGATCAAGAGATCACAGAAGGGCATGAGGGTATGGAGTGGTTTATTTACTGATTTACTGATTTACTGTTTTAAGGTATGTAAATTTGCAAATTTTTTTAAGTTATAAACATAAAAAGATTATTTTTTAGTAAAAACAAAAAGTTTAAAAAAACAAAACAAAAAATAAATAAAAGTTTTGTGCTATGTTATACAAAAATATGACTTGAATCAATAGATCAATAGATCAATAGATCAATAGATCATGGAAGGGTATAGTGTATGGAGGGCAGTTTGATTTAGCTGATTTACTGATTACTGCTTTAGGGTATGTAAATATGCAAAAATTTTTACACTTATGATCATAAAAAGAATTACTTTTCTAGTAAAGACAAAGTGATTAGAAAAACAAAACAAAAAGTAATTATATTTTTTATTCTATATTTTTTTCAAAAAATATGACTTGAACAATAGAATCAATAGATTCATAGTCAATAGATCAGGGAAGGGTATGAGGGGTATGGAGGGTAGTTTGATTACTGATTTACTTGATTTATTGTTTTAAGGTATGTAAAAATATTGCAAATTTTTTTTAAGTTATAAAACATGAAAAGAATAAAATTTTTTAGTAAAAACAAAATGTTTAAAGAAACCAAAACAAAAAATAAAATAAAAGTTTTTGTGTTATTGTTATACAAATATGACTTGAATCAATAGATCAAAGATCAATAGTTCATGGATGGGTAGGAGGGTGGGGAGGATAGTTTGATTTACTTGAATTAGTGATGAACTGCTTTGTAATTTTGAAAAGTTGTACATTTTTAAGTCATTCGAATAACAACATTTGAAATTTTTTAGTAAAAACAAAATATTTAAAAGCAAAACAAAAATAAAATAAAAGTTTTTGTGTTATGGTATAAACAAAATATGATTTGAATCAATAGATCATAGATGCAATAGATTAATAGATCATGGAAGGGTATGAGGGTATGGAGGGCCAGTTTGATTTACTGATTTAACTGATTTACTGCTTTAAAGGTATTTTAAATTATGCAAATTTTTTTATGTTTATAAACATAAAAGAAAAAATTTTGTTTAGAAAACAAAATGTTTAAAGAAACAAAAACAAAATAAATTAAATGTTTATAGTTTTAATACAGTAATTACATAATTGCTTAATCAATAGATCAATAACAATAGCATCAATAGATCATGGATGGGTATGTGGGAATGGAGGGTAGTTTGATAACTGATTTAACGATTTACTGCTTTAAGGGATGTAAAAATGCAAAATTTTTAAGTTATAAACATAAAAAGAATTAATTTTTATAGTAAAAACAAATTGTTTAAAGAAACATAAAAATAATAAAAGTTTTGTGTTATGTTGTACAAAATATGACTTGAATCAATTAAAACGATAAATAATAGATCAATAAGATCAATAGATCAATAGAAGGTATGAGGGTATGGAGGGCAGTTTTGATTTTACTGATTTACTGATTGTACTGCCTTTAAGGGTATGTAAAAATGCAAAAATTTTTAAGTTATAACATAAAAGGAATAACATTTTTTTTTAGTAAAAACGAAAAGTATAAAAAAAAAAAAACAAAAAAAAATAAAAGTTTTTGTGTTATGTTATACAAAATATGACTTGAATCAATAGATCAATAGATAAATAGATTAATAATGATAAATCACTGAAGGGTTATGAGTTATGGAGGGCAAGTTGTTAATTTACCGATTTACTGATTTACTGCTTTAAGTATGTATAAAAAGAATAAATTTTTTAGAAAAAAAAAAAATATTTAAAGCAAATTAAACAAAATAAATAAACAAATAAAAATATAAAAAAGAAAAAAAGTCAAAAATTAATTAAAGTACATAAAATAATGAAATTAGAAGAAAAAAAAGTTTTGAAAAATAAAATTAAAAAAAAAAATAAAACACAAAAAAAAAAAAATAAAAAAAAAAAATAGTTAGAAAAAAAAAAAAAAAAAAAAAAAAAAAAAAAAAAAAAAAAAAAAAAAAAAAAAAAAAAAAATTAAATTAAACATAAAAAGTATAAATGTAAAATAAAAAACATAAAAAATAGCAACCAATATATGCATGTTTCAGTTTAAGGAAAAAAATTATATTAGTTAGCGTTTATAAAAAGAAAATGAGACTTGAAAATATAAATGTCAGTCTTGAACATTTAGAAAGACGGGTTATCTTTGCAAGATGCAATGCAATTGACGATATGTACATGATAGAACAGTATCAGGTATGTGAACAGTAATAATATTGTATTATTAAACGAATGCTTACTAACTAGGCACCGCACTGGTTCCAGCACCGTTGCCGTTGTCATTCCCTCTGATTCCAAACCCCGATTCTTTCCAGAAATCCGACTCTGAATCCTTTCTCCAAATTTCAACCTTCTACGAACATTCGATTTTTTAGGGGGAGGCGCACCCTCTGGGGTGAGCACGGGGACGTAACCTCGTCTACAATGAGGTTACGTCTCCCTTATATGGTGAGCCAAGTTTGAAGGAGACAAGTCAACTAGAACTCATCTAAATTGAGTGGTGAAGAAAAGTGCGGGTTATAAGACTTATTCCTAACCCTTCTTAAACTCAAATATTGGCCAACCTGACCTCAAAATTGGTCTCTCCACCCTTAGGAACCCTTAATTTGACCATTCAAAAGTGTAAAACTTAGTAATTTCAGAGAAAGTCAAAGGCATGTCGGCCTTTGACCTGGATTCCCTGCTTCATTAGACTCAACGATCTCAGATTCGACTTCCCCGACTTAAGAAACCCATAACTTAACACCTCAAACGTCAAAATCTGACGACCTTACGAAATTCCAAGTCATATCGGCATTTGACTTGAATTCCCTGTTCCGAACGCCTCACATACCTCATAAACGGCTTCCCTGACCCAAAAAACCCATAGATGGTCACCTCAAGCGTCTAAATCTGACGACCTTACGAATTTCCAACCAAGTCATGTCGGCATTTGACTTGATTTCCCTGTTCCAAACGCCTCACGTACCTCAAAAACGGCTTCCCCTACCCAAAAAACCCATAGATGGACACCTCAAGTGTCAAAATCTGACGACCTTACGAATTTCCAATCAAGTCATGTCGGCATTTGACTTGATTTCCCTGTTCCAAACGCCTCACATACCTCATAAACGGCTTCCCTGAGCCTCCAATGCTGGTCCAGGAGTTTTTCAAGCAAAAAAAAAAAAAAAAAAAAAAAAAAACACCCAAATCGGACGACCTACGAATTTCCAATCAAGTCATGTCGGCATTTGACTTGATTTGACCGGTTCCAGAACCTCATAAACGGGTTCCCCGACCCCAAAAACCCATAGATGGACACCTCAAGCACCAAAATCGGACTCAGCGGGAAAAAATATGCAATCGAAGGCTCCGGCTCCGGCTCCGGCTCCGGCTCCGGCTCCGGCTCCGGCTCCGGCTCCGGCTCCGAATAAAAAATCTACGGTAAAAAAATATACCAGAATTCCTGAAAAAAATAATAAATCTATATATTTTATC
>JABUQX010097580.1:0-12500 GCA_015478945.1 Trachelipus rathkii | reverse complement strand
TAAAATCCGCCCATGTAAGTCAAATGAGTTTCTATACCATTCCAAATCATGACTTTTAACACTCCCCCTTTAATCACTAAATCTTACTGCTACCCAAACCAAAGAAGAAAAATGAAGAACTTGTCAGTAAACAATCCAGAAACCAACCAAAAGGCTACCTTCGTTGAAGATTTTTGAAAAATAATACTCCCAGCGAAGGGTAGCTTCACCCTGTCAGTGGAACGAGTTCCTAATTTATATCATATTGCTTTTAAACTGTTCTATTCATTACATTTATATCCTATATCCAAAAACCACCAGGAGCGAGGCTAGTCATATGCGGTCCTCATATCAAGCAAAATATGAAAGGAACAAACCTAGGATTGTTAGCGCCCCCATAGTAACCTCGTGAAAAACGCTAACAATCAAGCCAATTAAAAAAGAAAAAGAATCTTCTTCTTAGATTAAACTGCTGATATCAGAAAAAAACTAACAAATAACTAATAACTCACTCTATAACAAACTTATAAGGAAAATATATATATATATATATATATAATATTATAATAATAACAAAGCATATAAAATCCACCCCATATAAAAAATATATCACACCCAATAATATATACCATAATGATAACCCATACTACCCCATAAACTAACAACCTATAATATAGTATCAAAAAAACTAAATATACAAAAATATAACAACATATATGATCATATACACTCTTGGTTAAACTAACCAATAATACAGTCTACATCCTGCTTTACCCTTCCATTTCAACAAACTGTGAAGAAAAACCAGTTAAAGAAAATTCACACTAAAAAAAAGTTATTCACACATGATGTTATATTCAATCATGATGAAGTTCCTCACATTGGGTGAAATAGATAATAAAAGACTTTCAGATACATCACTAAAAATGTTATAATAAAATAAATATTAAAAATATAATATAATATATAAAAAAATTATAATATATATAATAATATATATAGATTAAATATAAAATAATAATATAAGAATAATATAATAATAATATAGTAATATAATAATATATAAATATATATAATAAAATAATAATATATATATATAAATATATGATATAATAATAATATATAATAATATATATATATAATATATTGTCTAAGCTGTTTGTCTCTAGTAATCTTGTGAGGTATGAAGAACTCCATTATTACTACAGTTGCAAAATTGCTCAAATCCCTAAGCTGTTTGCATAATCTTACTCAGAAGTGAGGCAAATTTATCTTTAACAACTGCTCCCACATTCAACGAGAAGTTAAAGATTAGTTTACCTCAATATTAAATTACAAAAATTAAATTTATTAATGAAATAGTAAATATAATAAATAAAAATTAAAAATAAAATAAATAATAAATAATATAAATATATAAAAACTACCCTCTTATAATAAGATAAATAATCAAATATAAATATATTACAAATATAAAATAAATTAATAAAAAATATATAAAATTAATATATATAATATAATAATAAATATAATAATATATATTATATACTATGGGAAATTACTGAAGATGCTTTAAAAAATTATCTGAAAAGAAGAAAAAGATGTAAATAAAAATAAAAATGACCACTTAAAAATTTATAAAAAATCAAACTAATGAACCAATGACATATAGCACATTGCGAAAAGTATATATTCTATGAAGGTGAAGTGACGTCCCCTACTACCCAAACCGAGAGTGCTGCAAAAAAATAATAAGAAAAAAAAACAACTGGATAATAAAACTTCTGTAAATAGATAGTAATACTATTTTTATTTATCATAATCTGGAAAATATGGAGATCGCACAAATTTCTATTCTCGAGCACCCTTCAATACGGAGATTTATATACTTTAATAGCTTTCCATTCAATCTACTCTAACCTCTCCTCTCCCACACTCTCTCTCAACAGAAAAAAATCTCTCCTCCTCTCTCACATAACAACATATATATACAAACTACTAACTATTAATACCTATAATCCACTATACCAAAAAAATACACTCAATAAAATAAAAATCTATACCACAAACTAAAAATCATATCATAATACAATAACATACATAATATACATACACACGCAAACACAAAACACAACACATAAAAACTATATAATAAAGCATGTATAAAACATCAAATAACAATATAATAGTACTTTATATGTAGTGTACATAACATTAATTAGTTACACATAACAATATACCTATGATATAGTATAA
Source organism: Trachelipus rathkii (assembly GCA_015478945.1). NCBI lineage: Eukaryota > Metazoa > Arthropoda > Malacostraca > Isopoda > Trachelipodidae > Trachelipus > Trachelipus rathkii. The sequence goes on along the minus strand of JABUQX010097580.1, from coordinate 10,265 downwards.
CACAATATATAAAATAAAACATATACTAATAATATCAAAAATATATGTAATATACTAATAATCAACACACCCAAATATATATATATAGTATAAACAATATCACTAATAAATAAATAAAAATCACAACTAATAAATAAATAAATAACAATAAAAAACACAATCCTAAAAAAAACCATCCATATACCCCTACTAAATATCAATAATAAAAAAACTATCCCAAAACACCATATATATACCTAATACCCTACACTATCCACAACTCACTTTCTTGGAAAACATTTACTCACAAATTTATTGTTATCTCTTCCTATCACAGCCACAACCAACCCCCACAAACCCCAACCAAATATTGCATAATCTTCGCCTCACGATACCGCAAAAACATTATCCATCCCAAAAATTGGTACACCTCATAGCTAACTAATCACACACCTTACCACTCTCATTCTTCATTAAAAATCATCTGCCAAACATCTATAACCATCGTAAGCTTTACTGAAAAAATACAAGGTCCTACACTTCACAACTTTCCCCACAACAAATAACTACCAAGACTCATACCCATAACCCTAAACTAACAATCCAAATCATCAGCCAACATCACTACGCACCAACACCCACCCAATAACGTAACTAATACTACTAACCGTACCATATACCAAACTAATACTAAGCAACTAAATCAAAATACCTCACATAAAAACACACCAACACCCATATCACCTCAAAATAATACAATACAGCCATCACACCACACTAACACACTAACACCACAATACTACTCATATACATATTATAACCAATATAAAGCCATATACAAAAAATATCACAATACAACGCCATAATATCTACACCACAAAAACACACCACTAAACCCCAACAGAACTATACTTATAATCTAATAACCAAAACCCCACACAACTACTCAAGAACCTCACAGCCTACCAATCACTAACTACAAATACACCAACAAAACATAACATCTCTCATAAATAAATAACACCTACCCTACCATACCCTACACTAAATCAATACTATACACACCTAACTCACCTCACGCATAAGCTATAAACTCACACATACTATATAAACTAAATAAAAACCAAAACATAAACACACCCCACACATAAGTAAAATAATAAATAAGACCACACAATTCACATATATATATATATATGCAGTCCCACACACAACCAACTCACAAACACCAAAATACTACAATAAACCTATATATACAACACAACCCTGATACAAAATATCACTATAATAAGCTACATAAAATCATAATATAATATACCCCCTACATACCTCAAATAATAATACAAAAATAATCACTAATACTACAAAAACCACAAATAATATACAACTACACAAAACCCCCACACCAAACCTATACACTCATACTAACATATAAATAATAAATACTACTATATCAAAACCAATAAAATAATAATATACAATATAAATATAATAATATATATAATAAAAAATATATAATATATATAATAAAATATAAAATACAATATATATAATATATATATAAATATATATTAAATAAATAAATAAATAATATAAATAATATAATATATATATAGAAAAATATAAATAAATAATATAAATAATAATATTATATAATAAAAAACAAATAATAAAAAACTATATAAATATTTCTATAATACAAACAATAAAAAATATAAATATAATACCACACAAACTACATATACGATATATAATAAAATAAAACAACACAACACACAATAATATTGATAATAATTAATAAAACATAATAATAATAAACAATCTACCCAAACAAATAATAACCAACACAATCTCCATACATAACATACATTCAACCAAACTACACCGATCTCTCTGTAGACTTTCTCCCTGCTCCAAGTAGACGTCCAGCATCTATCTTTACTATCTGGCCTCGACCAACAATTTTGAATCCTGAAGACCACTCTTAGAAAACAACTCTTTCTAGAGAACACCAATGGTTTCGATGCATAACAGATTATAACTCAAAGGTAGGGTTTATACACTCTCCAATGAACTAGAACCAACTACTATCATTTGAGCTCAAAAATCGTACTCCAGAGCTTCCAGAAAGATTCTTGTTTCTAGGAGCAAAATTTAACGATGCTGGAACAAGATCTTTTCAAGCGAAAAACCACAAAACAAAAAACAAAGAAAAGGCCAGGATGCTAAGCCTGTCCACCCTTGAACTGCTGGAAGACAACTTCTTCTATATAAGTTCTGACTGCGTCAAATCACATGCTTCTATCAATACTTCATATGATACACTATATATAAAAAAACAAATAAATCCATAATAGACATCATTTATAGTAATAAAAAATGCTCTAAATGAAAACATATAACTAATACAAATAGCCATAATACAATATAACTCTATAACACACTAAACAATATAATAACCCATACTCACATACCCTACTACTATACTCATACTAAGTATAAAATATACATAACCCAAAAAAAAAAAAATATAATAATTATTAATATAAATATAAATAATCAATCAACATATTAAATCCTTCGTCTAACATACAACCTAGTATCATTCCAACATATCCGTAACTACCTCCACAACACTATAACCATAAAAACCACAAAAAAATATAACTTAATAAATAATATCTTGTTTAAATAAGAAGATTTCTCTCTTTGTTTTATTATAATAAATTAGTTAACGTAATATAAAAAATATATACTAATATAAGTAATATATAAATATAAAATAATAATAAAAATAAATATATATAATATATATATAATAAAATATAATATATATAATATATACTGTATATGAATAAAGAGTTCGATATCGTTATATTCAGTCGTTAACTCATGTTGCGGTCGTTTAGATAAATATGAATATATTGAACATTTTCAAATGATGAATTTATTCATTATAATAGAAGCATTTCGATATGTCATTATGGCAAGAAAACATATATTAATATATACAAAGTACATAATGACGTCAATATCTAACTGATAAGTTAAATTAAGCTGACAGTAGTGACTAAATATAAAATATATATAATATGCATATAACTAACTTGAAAAAATATATAAATATAAAATTAACTTCAAACACTTAACGACTTAGTATGTATGCGACAAAGAGATAACGCATGCATAATATTATAAATACTATGGAGTATATGAAAGTGGGATTCTTAACTCTATAGATTTATAATTACACGTAATTTTAAGGGAATAGTTAAGAGTGACTTCTAGCTAATTGGGCAAGGAAGGTAAATTATAACAAGTTAAATTTACCAACAAATCTTGTATAATTTATGAATACAATACTATGCTATAAAGATACTATACTATAAAGATACTATACTATAAAGATACTATACTATAAAGATACTATACTATAAAGATACTATACTATAAAGATACTATACTTCAAAGAACCTGGAGAGAGTTAGTTCAAATCACCTCTCTCATGGTTAACTTAAAGCCTTACCAAAAAAAACCAACCACAAAACTGAAAAACAAAAAAACAAAACCAACACATTCTAAACAGTCTGAAAGCCTACAGACACAGCAATGCGATAATACTTATAGACGGAACAAAATACATAATAAAAATAGCTAACACAGGGGATTATGAAGTCCAGCTCTTTAAACAGAAAGATTTCACAGACGTGGTATGAGCAACACACATGCCATTTGCATACACATATATATTATATATAAAAACAAAATAATACAAAATGTAAATGTAAATACATGAATCAATGAATAAAAATATATAAATATACAATATTAAAAAAACAATATAATTATATAAAGTTATTAAAAACTATTTAACATTTAAGAGAAAAAAAAAATACCGAACATAATAATAAATAAACTAAATAAAAAACAGTATATATACAACCTATATATTCATATACAATAAAATATATAATAAAAAATATATTATATAATAGACAAATATATAATTAACATATATATATATATTATATAAAAAAATAACCAAGTAAAAAAGCCCACTCTGTGTTTGAATCGCGGAGATTAGTTTTATATTACTCTACATTTCTCTTTCTGTGGCACCGAGTCGAAGATCAAAAACTAAATCTCTCCTCCTTTTCTGTGAAAGTTGAGGAAAACCCTGAACCTAACTAATAATCTATAAAACATAAAGAATATATGTGAATACATTTCTTTGACAGTATTCACCATAATCAAAATGGTGCCAAGGTATCTAGTGTTCACACTTATAACCAAAAGCTTCTTATAAATTTGAAACCAAGATGATATGTATTATTTACTTGAACGATAGATTATAATATCTTTAACAACAATACCAAAGGGTAATCAAACATCATCAATATCAAGATTTAACGATATCAAGCATATCAGGATAATAAGAGTTTCGTTCAAAATAATCGGATGCCAGCCATTGTCGTAATACACAGAATCGAGTATCAAAATTTACATAATTAAAGTTATCGTATAACAGGTTTCAACTATAAAGGTTTCATATATTAAACCTTCAATGAATATATAAAAACGTTAAGTGTATAGTTTAGTAACAACTTCCACAACCTCGCAAACTCATCCCGCTTGCATAACAACAAAATAATCATAATTGGACGAGTTCTCTAATTAATTTATATCTTCTTGTTCGACGGACCCAATTATATGTAAATTCCCAGTACTTCGAGCAGTTTTTAAAAGAACTATACACACAACTCAATAAGAGACAGAATACTTATTTATGACATTAAACTCTACTCACATTCATCTGTACGCCAGAGTACGGGAACCACTACCAAAAAAATAACAAAGACCCTGGTTTAAGAATAAATTTTACTTTCAAGAAAAAAGGTATAATGGCTTTCGGATACGGAATAAATATAGGTCTTCACACAGATTACAAAAATGGAAAGATTTACTCGCTGCATAATTCAGCTAACCAAAGACACCGCCATAAGTAAGGAAGCTTCAAATTAATTAAGACTGTATCATTTTATATAAATAACCATATCATACAGAATTGATGGAAAAATATTCTTACTTCATTGAAGAAACATTCTAATTTAGATAATTCATATATTGCCGGTTCGACTCCTAGCCAAGATATACAAATCACTAATCGGCTAATAGAACCGTTCAGCTGTCTTCCAACATTAAGTAATTCTACAAATTTTACAAATTTAATACTTTTAAATAACCCAGAAAATTTAGAAATAAAAAACCATAAAATATCTAATTTGTTTATGTTCTCGAACTTACTAATCTTACATAAAAAAAAATTGAAAAGAAAATTTAACAATTTACTTACTGTATTTACAATCTCAAAGTCTCAAACTAACCTATTACCAACCTAAATTTTACTAATTCATACTAATCCATTTCAAAGTAACATAAACAAGCATTTACTGCCAACAGATATATTCATGGTAATTTAAAAAATTGCTTTTGGATAGCTAATTGCTCATTGAGCACGGTTGATTTATGCAAAAGTGTGAATAGTTATCAGATTAAAGAATTAATAAACTGAAAAGGCTAAAAAGAATAAATAACGGCTTATATATATAAGTGTAATGTATTATCTATAGCCAACATGATAAATAATAATATATGATTATTATTAAATAAATATATAAAAATATATGATATAATGTATATATAATGTATGATATAAAAATATAATAATAATATAAATATAAAAATATAATAAATATATTAATACTATATATAATAATAATATAAAAATATAATATATAAATATAATATAATAATAAATATAATAGTAATATATATATATATAATGATAATATATAACCTCACCCATACTTCAAATATACTAATAGTAATCACTAACAAAACATGAGCATAGTATAAGAGTAGATAGAAATAGACATTGCAAAGTCACATGCCATCACATAATTATATATATATATATATATATATATATATATTACCAACGAAGGTTGTATAATTACCCTACTCAACAACCAATACCAATACTATATAAGTGTGTGGGCTGCAGCACGTCTCCACATCTCCTTCATATTATAAATGACCACCAACCTATTCGTAGTTAATGCCCTAACCTACCTATTTCTTACCAACTTTAATATAAAAGTGTGTATAGATATGGCTTCCAATTATATAATCGATTGAGCGTTCGTGAGGATAGAAGCACCACCACTTATAATATATAGGGTCGTTTAGCCTCTCAGGGCACCTTTAAAGCCCCCCCCTCCGCCGCATCAATAGCACAACTTATAAAAAATTTTCAAAATGAGAACCAGCCTGATAATTGTCCCTATCGACCTGAAAACACTTGGCTCATAACAAAATGCACAAATATCACCATATCATACGGATGAATCCGAAAGAGAGTAAAAGTGACACAGCCCCAAGCAAGCCCGAGAAAAGCCAGTGAACACATGAATGAGTAAAGGCTAAAAAATAAAATAGTTCTCTAAGAGAGAGTCACAGAAGAAAATATAGAAACGCAAAAATCAACCAAACAATGTTCCAGCACATACGCTGAAAATCGAGATAAAAGAATAGTGACACTTTCTCTATGTCTCTCGTCTGTCGTTGGAGAAACCGTGTCTGTTAATGGTATGGAAGAGATACGTAAATACGACTAGAGAAATCTCGAGCCTTACCTCGTGATATCAGAAATAAACTGCCACCCTAACCACTCCCTCCAAAATTGTGAGAGGAATTAATAGTGGGAATCCCCACCCCAACTAACCATCGTCAGCAAGCAGAAAATCAACAAATATAACCTTCCAGCCTCCACGAGCATGCCAAGTTCGATACCATGAGTCACGCAATCACAGATAAACAAAATCCCAACAGGATCGACCCAGCACCAATCTAGGTCCAACTAAATTCTAGCAAAAGAAGACTATTAACGTACACACAAACAGAAGTCAAATTCCTCCACTAAGTGTAAACACTATTTCGGAAGAGGACCAAAACTTGAAAGAGAAAAAAAAACCAAACCCCCCAACCGGTCCTTTTCACCCCAATTTATTCAGTTTTCCCGAAATTTTTCTTTTTTGAGCGTTTTTTTTTTATTTTACTTATTGAAAACATCATCGGGTGCAGACGTGACCTCTCAGAAGCTGCCAAGCTTCAATATTTGAAATCCCATCTTTCCGGCCTAGCTCAGAAGGATGTGGAGCACCTCCCAAATATAGACGCAAATTATGAAGTAGCTTTACAGATAATTGAAAGAACTATATCTGGACGAGCCCTTTATTATTGATTCATTACTGCACCAAATATATTCTGCTCCTGCTTTGGATTCTAAGAATCTTGAAGCAGTGAGAACTTTCGTAACAGAGGTACGGGCTCACCTCCACGAGTTAAAAGAGTTCGGAGTGGATCTTTTGGAGGAAGATTCAGCAGGGTGTAAACTTCTCAGCCATATTCTGGTTGATAAGTTGCCTCAAAATTTCTTAAGAGAAATGAAGAGATCATTACCAATGTGGAGTACCCATCTGTTATTACTATTTTTGAACAATATCATACGATTTTGAAATCTATGGAAAGGATGAAAAATAAACCTCTCTCTTCTACTACAACAAAGAAGTCTAATTTTTCACCCCCAAGCAAAAAGAAGACCTCTTCTTATTATGTATCGAAAGTTTCAAAAAAAAAAGCAAAGACAATCCATGAGCAAGAAAGCAGACCAAACTAATCTCCTCCAAGAGCCGATTAAAGCTACAAACGAGAACCTTCTCAAGTTAAGTGTAAGCTTGTGGGGTGCTTCATTCAATGTCTCTTGTATCGACCTATCCAAATCGCAGCAAGAGAGAGCGCTGCAGTGCCTAAATAAGACTTTTGCCTGACTGCAGCAAGCACTAAACACAAGACCATCATTTATGTCAGCAAAGACTAATAGGTCATAACTTTCCTTGCGTTATGTAGTAAAAAGCAAAGGCTCACATGCTCTGCTCTATTGCTGTGCTAGCGTTAAATCCAATAACATGAAAAGGACCCAAACCCAATTTAATAAACCTTCTACATCGTCGTCTTGCTGCCACACTTTACAGGAAGATGACTGATACCAGAAAACCGAAATCATTCTATGTGATCAAAATGCTGGATCCACCTCATCGAGGCAAAACCATTCTTCCTCTGTTCCCTTAAGATAAAAAAAGAAATAAAAAAATGTAAGCGGTTACGCTGTCTTCTTGATTTTTGGTCACAGAGGAAAGCTAACGTACATTAATGGTCTAGATAAAGTTAGGAGATGGATATTGACATTAAACTTCTAAGAATAGACAAATAAAAAACAAATAATACAAACGTTTTAGAGAAAACAAGCCAGCCAACGCATATCCCATAGACTTGGATCATAGAAATCTACTGTATGTAGAGACATCTATTTAATTCAACATTCAACATAGACATCATAAGATCACTTGGATACTATAACACGGACTTCTGAAACCCATAAGGGAATTAATGAAGAAAAACCGAAATAAATCCACACTAACCCAGGCGCAATAGAAAGGAAACAAAACATTGCAATCGCTAAAAATTCTAAGTAATAACCCCGGACGCGCCATGTAAGATAAAGTAAGTAGAAAACAAATGAAGGGAACCAAGTGTCTAACATAGGAATAGAAATCATTATACCTGAGATGAAACCACTTTCAAAAACGTCTGTCAAAACTGTCTTTAGAGGAATGCCTATTGCAGACTCACCTGCCATGAGTTTCATAACCTCTCGCCCCTGTCAAGAAGAGTTTATCATACACCTCTCTCAACCCAATTGACAACAATTTTAACACCTACACTTCTTTTCAGTGAAAACAAACAGCGAGAAAGAGGTCTTCAAATGACAATCAAAGTTGCTCTTCTCTCCGACCTACAGTCCTATAAATAAAATCCCGAACAAACAGTCGTCAACTCTATATATAGATCCATTCTCCTTCCATACTTCGATACCTCTTCTTCACCACCCAGCCACCTAACATGGAACACCTGACTTTGGGCTCTCGAACAACCTAATACAAACTGAATCACCTCATGGCCACCATGAGGAAGCCGACCAGGCTCCAATGACACCATTTCAAAAATCAGCAAACAATTAATGACGGAAATAGGCATTCCGAGCGAGGAGGAAAAGCGTCCATCATGTCGAAATGTCCGATGGTAAACACCATGCCTGCTAACCCAGAAACCAAACCCGTACCACTCAAAACCACCGAAAGTAGCCTTGCACGTCAAACCAATCGAGTAAAGAACAAACCTTCAAAAGACAACAACCTCAAGACTACTTATGGAACATATAATATAAAGTCAGTCCTCTCACCGATGCGGAACTCACGAGCGAATATACAGGTGTACATCGAGAGACACTCCTCTCCATAAAGCACATAATGGTAACCCCAAAATCAAGACCCAATAGATAGTGAAGACATAAGAACCAGCAGGTGACAACCAAATAGAAGGCGCTATCAACTAGCAGCCTTCGGAATCAAGAAATCAGAGTTCCAACTACCTTAACCCAAGGCTTGCTACCCCGGATTTAAAGATCTAAGATGAACTGCTATTAATAAGTGTAGATCATTGCTTTCTAACAATAATAACTCAGAAAACCATAAAGTCAAATGCGCCGTGCTGGCGAATAACCAAGGCATTAGTTACCACTAACTAGATGCAAGAAGAGAGGAGGATCCGAACATAGGACTTCTGCTACTTCTGAAAGAAAATCGAGCCTAGATTCTGCACCCACCTCTTCGACCCCATAAAACAATACCATAATTCTTCCTGTTCTGCAGTAACAGCCCCTCTACATCATACGTCCGGATGCGTCCTATACGGAACCACACCGAACCAGACAAAAGTAAATCCCAACCCTGATCTTCTGTTGCTTCATTACTGGAGCCACAATTTAATATACTGGACACGTAAATATCATTCCTCCAAACATCTTCGATCAACACACAACTGTAAAACATATATAAATACAGACTACAACTGCATAAGAAACAGGCCTGCCGTTAATCTGAATTCTGCTGCTCCTCTAGGACACAAATAAGTCCTAACTAGAAACACTCCTAGAGTCTGAAGGAAAAGAAAACAATCACACACCAAAATCCATAAATACATTTCGAATACTTGCTTCAGAATTCTATCGAAACTGCATGACTGATTAATTTCTTTAACAACCAAAAAAAACGTCAAGCATTCAATCTGACATCAAATTGCAAGGTGTTTGACCCAATTTTCCCTGT
>JABUQX010097579.1:0-13560 GCA_015478945.1 Trachelipus rathkii | reverse complement strand
TGCCTCCTACCTCTTGCCACTCCTTACACTTCATTTCTCTGTACTTCGAAGAATTCTTATCAGAATAATTCCTTTATTAATTCAAGGTATCTTCATGTTAAAATGATGTATATAGGAAAGAACCCTTGGGATTGTCTTTTTCACTGACCACCATAATTTGCGGCTGCACGTTAATCGTGTAAATTAATAAATGTACTGTAGACTATATTTCCATTCGAGCCCATTGAATTATTTTATTACCTATCTTTTATAGGATTGCTTGCTGATAGATTTTTGACTTGCGTTGTCCAAGTAGAAGTAGTGACTGGTTTATACGACACTAGTTATCAAATTTACCATACCATTATGTCTGTCACAATTACTGTGATTTAGATCTTCTTACTTGAAAAGCTCCATTAGAAATCAATGAAATTTCCTACAGTCCTTTTCTGTCTCTAATTTAATGTTCTTTCTTGACGCAATTGAGCAATACTTGTTCACTTCCTTATCTGTGCACCTCACAATCATCAATCTGCATACCAGTAAAATCAAGGACCAATTTCTATTATTTCTTCTCCTTTATCTCATAACCTTTTATCTTCCTGTATGGTATGTCTCATATCATCAGATAAACATGTATAAACCTCTGTGTCAGTATCTTTCTTATCATCCTTCTTCTTATTTTTCTTTTCTTCATGTAACATATATGGTATTCGTCTTCTTTTAGCACTATTTTCTTTACACATATAGTACAAAAGGGCTTTTGTTGCAATCGTTTTGATTTAAACTACCTTTACGATCAGCCATCTATTTGCTCAAGGACAGAGATGTACAAATCTTAATTGCTTGCACGTCATTATCTACTTTGGTTCAGAACTTCTTTTGCTTTTCAATCAACTAATATCTTCCAAGTTTTTGGACTTTTTTTTCCCAGTTTTGGGGGTTTCCTTCTAGGCTTGGGAACCTTAGATTTTTTTCCACTCTAACCACGTCATACATCCATAAGTTCACATTCTAATTTATTGCTATAATTATTACTGTTGAACGTTCTGTAACAATAAGTCAAAGATCCACTCATATACGCCTTATCTTTTGTATTCTCAAAACATTAACTTTAACTTATCTTCTGTACAGATAGTACAGGATTTACTCACATCATGGCTATACTTATATAGGGAATCATCTCTGTTCTCATTAGAGGGATTATAAAGTATCTTTACTCCATTACCATCAGGACCGAATACGACTATACGACATTTTTCAATATTCTCGATTTTTTCAAAAATCAATTCTAATGAAGCAATCTGTATATTCCATACCAACATCTTTTTAGCTAATGTCTTCTGCCTCTTTCTCATTGCAATACGATATGAATATGTTTAACCTTACACAATTCACGACTTATTTCACTAAACCAGACAACAACAGCCTTGTGAAAGCACACCCTACAGCACCTTTCTCTAGATAAACTTTACTAATGAAACGATGTTTGAAACTAAGATTTGTAGTCGGAATGCATCAGTTTACAGTAAATACCTTTTTTCCTTTTCTTTCATGAAACACCAGTAAAGCTACTACTTTAATTTGGCGTAAAGTAGCCTTTTGTCGCCTCGATTGAATGAACCTTCCAGCGTCTCATCATCTCTTTCCACGCAATATTGTCTAATAGATCTCTATAACTGATTTGACCATATTATTCCGGTCATTGACTGAGTCATACGAACGAAAATTGATCCAAACCCTCATACGCTTACATTTCAATTAGCTAAGTCTTTTAATACAACATCAACAACTTCACTGACAACCATTTCGAATGACGCTAAAATCTCTTGGTTCATGGAAGAAGTATTCATCAATAATCAATCATTCATATCAATCAAATGCCTTCCATCGATTTTTTTTCTATTTTAAGTTAAAAGAACTGGCGTTAATTTGCCTGTTATATGATCTTCCTCTTGCTATAAGCAGCTTTCATCATCGAAGATTTAGCCTTGAATTAAAGTCATTATTATTTATGCATACAGTAAACAAATAAGGTCAAGTTTGCTCGCAATTAGGCCACTATGTCAGTAATATATATATTAGTATAACATAGTATTTCTCAATTCCTTATTATAGATAAATATATCTACACATAACAACAGGCAACCATACCACTTTTTAATCGATTGGTCGATAACGCCACGAAGGATGCTTTTTACCCAAGTGTATATAGAGATAGCCAGGACGTTTCTAGAAAAAGAATCAAATAATAGACATATGTATAAATTATTTACCCTCTATTGTTAATGCATAATGCTATTTAATTACTTTACATTATTATAATTATTTAATAACTTGTGCTAATGTCTCATTTTTAATGAGAATATATAAATATATAATAATATATATATGTAAGAAAAAAAAAACACATTTACTCGCTTAATAAAAGTACTGATATTTGAAAAATCCTCAGATTGTTAGAAATAAAAAAAACTTGTTATCATACTGCAGAACCTTAAGACAACGTGGTCTTTAACAGGTGATCGAAGGCTCTGATTATGAATGCCCCATGAGTTGTTCGTCCGATAGTATATATAACTCAGCACCCAAATATATACAGTGTTGTCAAATCACCTCTTAGAGCGTCACGTGCCAAACCTACCGTTTGTTTAAAAAAATATAAAAAAGTAACTCAGATCTAAAGGGATACTGTCGTCTTAAAGTGTTGAGTCGTAAGAGCTCGTAATCGATTTATATGGATAACTCAGCATCACATCTATACAGTGGTTGTCAAATCACCTCTTGTATTGATGCGCCCGCTTTGTGGCAAAACCTACCAGCTTTTTGTTTAATAAATATAATAAGTATTCAGAATCTAAGAATGGCTCTTAAAAGTGATTGATCTAAACTCGTCGATTATTATATAACCTCAGCACCCAAATAATCTTATAACAGTGTTTCAAATCACCTCTGTATTATGCGCTGTTGCCAAAAAAAAGTTGTTTAAAAAAAATATAATATAATTCAGAAGATAATAAGAAGTGTTCTTAAAGTTTATCGTAAGAGCTCGTGCATTGTATGTAACTCAAGCATCCAAAATCTATACAGTGTGTCCAATCACCCTCGTATGCATCGCCTTGTCAAAACCTACCAGTTTGTTTCAATAAATATAAATAAGTTTCCAAATTACTAAGAACTGTGTCTTAAAGTGTGATCGTAGAACTCGTCAGATTTATATGTAAACTCAGCATCCAATTCTATACAGTTTTTTCAAACACCTCTGTATGATGCGCCGTTGCCAAACCCTACCAGTTTGTTTAAAAAAATATAATAAGTATTCAGAATATCTAATGAAATGTGTCTTAAAGTGTTGGATCGTAAGTGTGTGTGTGTGTGTGTTGTGCTGTGTCGTGTGTGTGTGCTTGTGATGTTGTGTGTTTGTATGGCATGTTAGTTTGTTATTGCTCATATATCTATAATATACTATATATATATAGTATATATTACTTATATATATTATATATTACTATACATTAATACTACTTATAGTATTTTATTTATCTTGATATATTTTATTATCGATTTTATATCTCAACTTAACTTAATAATTCTTTTAATAATAATAAAAAATAATACATACATAATAATAATAAAAATAATTAATAAATAATAATATTAATAATAAAATATTAAATAATAATATAATAATATACATAATAATAATAATAATAATTAAATAATAATAAATAATAAAATTAAAACTACGAATAAGATTAAAACAGATGTTAAGTAAGGACAAAAATAATAAAATCTCGTTACCATTCACATGTGTCAAAAGATATGAAGATTAATGCATCATTCCTCGAATTTCATGGTTGTTCCTGATGCTTAGCAAATGCATTCTCTGATTAGTTGCCCTTGAGCGCTACTAAAATTGCCGTAATGTTTAGTATTTATTTTGGCTGCTGGACCACAGGGACTCTGCAGCAAAGTGAATCGCACCCTTCTATGGTGTTATGAGATCTAAGTGAATAAAAATAATAATAATTAATAATAATAATAATAATAATTAATAATAATATAATAATTAATTAATAATAATAATAATATAATAATATGAATAAAAATAATTAATAATACACATAAATAATAATAATAATAATAATTAAAATTTTTGACTCGTCGTGTTAATAGTAAAGATTGAAATTGCTGTGTTGTCTTCTGCTGGTAAGCTGCAGACGTCTAATTTAGGTAACTTGTTAACGTGAAGCTGTATGCCAGTTAGGATAAGGATGAGATATATTTTTGTTGAGTTTTCAATATTTAAAATCTTAAATGCTAAAAATTAATTAATATTTTAGCAAGATATTGTTGAAAACATTGTTAATTTATTTTCTAATGAAGTTAATATATTTAACTACAACCAACAACCAACAACAACAACAACAACAACAAAAAACAAACATCAACAACTGCAACAAATCAACAACAAACGCAACATTTCAACAACAACGACATCAACAACAATGTTTTTGTTATGTCTATAAAAAAAGAACTTATAATATGACTTGAATCAATTAGATCATAGAATCAATAGATCAATAGACAATAGATCACGATGGTTAGAAGGTATGGTGACAGTTTGATTAACTATTTACTGATTTACTGTTTTAGGTATGTAAAAAGCAAAATTTTTTAAGTTTTATAAACATTTAAAAAGAATAAATTTTTTATAAAAAACAAATATTTAAGAAAAACAAACAAAAATAATAAAAGTTTTATTTTCATGTTATACAAAATATGAACTTGAATCAATAGATTCAATAGATCAATAGCATCACGGCATGGGTAGGAGGGTATGGTTGGGTTGACAGTTTGATTTAACTGATGTTACTGATTTACGTTTAGGATGTAAAATGCAAATTGTTTACGTTATTAAAAATAAAAGAGAATAATTTCTTTTTTATAAACAAAATATTTTAAGCAAACAACCTCGAAATCTATACAAATTTTGTTTATGTTATACAAAAAATATGACTTGGATCAATAGAAATTCCAAATTTTAAAAAAGGGATTTTTTTCAAATAGCATCAATGATCAAGATCATGGAAAGGGTAGAGGATAATGAGGATAGTTTCGATTAACTGATTTACTGAATTACTGATTTACTGCTTTAAGTATGTAAATGCATAATTTTTAAGTTATAAACATAAAAAAAAAAAATATGGGACATTTTTAAATGTTTTAGTAAAAAACAAAATGTTAAAGAAAAACAAAACACAAAATAAATAAAATTTTTGTGTATTTATTTACAAAATATGACTTGAATCAATAGATCAATAATCAAAGAGGACAGAAGGGTGGTTGTGATGGGCTTAATTACTGATTTACCGCTTCTTTTAGGTAATTAAAATGCAAATTTTTTAGGCTATTAAACATAAAAAAATAAAATTTTAGTTAAAAACAAAAAGTTTAAATAAAAGAAAACAAAATAATATAAATTGAAAAATAAATTCGAAAAATAAATTAAAGTAAAAAATTTTTAAAAATTAAAATAAAAAAATTAAAAACACAACCTGCTAAGGTAAAACAAAGCTTTAAGAAATTATTATAAAATTAAAGTGAATAAAAATTAAATAAAAAACTTAAACAAAGTAAAACTTAAATAAACTTGGTAAAAAATAGTAGAAAATAATTTAAAATAAAATTTTTTAAAATTAAAATAAAAAAAAAATAAAATAAACACAGTATAATGTAAATAACTTATAAAAAAAAAAGTTAAAAAAAATAGAAAAAAAAATATAAATATATAATATATAATTATATGTATATACTAATATAAAATATATATATCCTTTAACAAACACATAATTGAGGTATCCACAAAAAAAAAAAAATGACATCTTCCATGACAACTCAAAAAATAGAAATAACTGGCAACCATGTCAACTTCTACACCCAAATCGCCAACTTCTATAAACTGTGATGAAGCAATGCAATAATTGCTTGATTATCGAGATCAACTACGATGGTTGCCAGCTTTCCGAGATCAGCTAATAATATACATTTGGCCTCGTCCAAAAATAGTCAATATAAAACTTTAATAAAAAAAAAATGTCTCATGGTATCTAAAAAGATAAAATAAATAATAATAAAAAAATCCATCAAAAAATCCACCATGACAAAAAAATTAATATAAGATCTACATATATACAAACCTAAAATAAAATCTCCACCCAAAGCATATAAAGTGTACACAATTTAACAGGGTACATCTTTGATTCATAATCTTATACACAATAGCATGTTATACCCTTTTAAGTATAAGTGTAGGTGTTTTCAACAGCTCGACTCCCCGATCCACCAGAATTGCTAGTTTCATACTGCATCCTCAAGGCCAAGGCCGCTGTAGTGAGACGTACTGAACCACCGTGCGTAGCAAGCTAAAGAAATCAAGCATTCATATATCTATATATATATATATATATATATATATATATATATATATATTATATATATATATATATATATATTATATTTATATATTTATAATATATATATATATATAATATTATATATATATAATTATATTATATTTATATATATTAAAGGACCGGTCGTTTAGTGGGTTGGGCTTGCCAAAACTTCCACCTATCTCTGCTAGGGATTGCTTAGCATGCCTCGGAGATGGTAGTGATCGCCGTAAAACCGGCCTTCTAATTTTCGGTTGATTTGAAATTGTATGAATTACACAAGGGTACATGGGAATTATCAGAGAATAATGTTGAGGAGAAGAGGAGAGTAGGTGATGGATGTATTTAGAAAGGGAAAAATTTGATTTGCTTGCTGTTGTGTGACTGAAACCAAACAAAGATGAAAGGAAAACGGTGAAAATGAGTGGTGTGTGTGAAATGTGTGTGGTGCTGGTGTGGAAACGAATGAGAGGGAGAGAAGGAGTTGCAATTGATGAGTGACTTGTGGTACAGAGCTAAGGTAGACTTTGTGTGTGCGAGTACTAGAATTCTAATGGTTTAAATTTTAATTGAAAAGATGCAAGGTTTATATGTGTTTGACGTATGGTCCATCTGTGGAAATGTTGAAGAGAGCACAATTTTCTAAAATAATCTGAATGATGTTTTGGATGGGGGAGTAGGGAGGCTTCAGATTGATTGTGTTGGGGGACCTAAATGGTTGGATAGGTGACAAAAAAAGGGATGGTATAACGTTGTTGGGTGTTCGGAGAAATGAGAAATGGTAGGAAGTTGATTGATTTCTGTGAGGAGCAGAGAGATGTGTGTAAAAGTAATACTTTTCTTTAAACACAAGAGTTCCATAAGATTACTAGAGTTGTGTAAGGAGAAGATGGTTCGAAGTAGGAAAAGTATGATTGATTTTTTGTTGGTGAAGAAGAAAGATGTTGAAAGTACTGTGCTGGATGTTAAATCAGAGAGGGGATTAGGAATGGGATTATCGGATCATATGTTGTTTTAAATCAAGTTAGTGGGGCTTGGATGGCGAGGAAGGTGATACGGAAAAAGAAGTCTGGGTTTAAAAATTAAGAGTGGAGAAGTTAAGTGACAAGGTAATAAGGATAAGTAATCTAAGAGCACTCGCAAGTAAATCAGTTGAATTGGAACAAGTTGAAACTGAACAAATCTGGGAGCACATGAAGGAAGCAGTTGTTAGCAGCGCAAAAGAAGTTCTGGAATCTATTAAAGTTAGGAAAGTAAGAATGTTAACAGTTTGTGGTGGAATGAAGAGGTTAAGACTTAAGGGTTAAATAAAAAAGAAAGTGAAATGGGATTTGTACTAAAACCAAATGATGAAGTTTCAAAAGAAAGATTTGGGAATTATATAAGGATGGAAAAAAGGAAGACTAAAAGGGTGCATGACATAGGAGAAAAAAGAAGAGGTAAAATGAACAGTTTGGAAGGAGATGAATGGGGACTTACAAAAGAATATAGGAAGCTCTTCTGGCAAGGAAGCGCGGGAAAAGGATAATAATGGGAATAAGGGGAACCTGCTTAGGAAATACAATGGGAATAGGGGATAATGCTTTTATAACTTGATTTGAAATGGATGTGACGGGAGTGTGGATAGAAAACACTTCGCAAGAATCTGTATAATTATGTAACAGTAATAAGAGGTGGATAGTGAATGTGTGTGGTTTGATGGTGCAAAGAAGGAATAGGTATTTTGGGGATGAGATCCATTAGCAAGGAGGAGGTAATGGGTTAGAGTGAGAAAGTTTAGAAGAATGTAAATTATGCAGGTATTTAGATGAAATTTACTGTTGAAATGATTCAAGAAGGAGGGCGAGATGGTGATTTGATTGGATTTAGGGAAGTTGTTGAATAAAGGCGTTATGGAGGGTATATGTTCCAGGGTTGGAGGGGAGGAGCAAGTAATAGTACCCTTACATAACGGTAAAGAAAGATAAGGGGAAACTGTAGGAATTATAGTGAATTAGTTTATTGAGTGTTCTAGGGAAAGATATATGCTGGTATTTTAGTCGAAAGAGTTCCGTACGAGTGACTGAAGGACTGATTGGTGAGAACCAAGGTTGCCGTTTTAGGGAGTGTAGAGGGATGTGTTGGATCAAATCTGAAACTAATGACTGAAAAAAGAGGGAGAAGAAAGAATAAATTGTATTTAGGTTTTTTATTGGATTGCAACAGGCGTATGATAGGATAATAGGGAAGCTCTATGGGCAGGTGTTAGGGAAGCTCCATTGGTGCTGGTGGTAGGCTTCTTGAATGGAATCAAAATATGTAAGACGACAGTATAGTGAAGCGTGTTGTAAGAATAAATGGTGTCAAATTTGATGATTGGTTTTAGGATTAATAGCGAGTGAGACAGGGTTGTGTTATGTCTCCTTGTGTTATTCAATTTGTAATGGATGGGTT
Source organism: Trachelipus rathkii (assembly GCA_015478945.1). Lineage (NCBI taxonomy): Eukaryota > Metazoa > Arthropoda > Malacostraca > Isopoda > Trachelipodidae > Trachelipus > Trachelipus rathkii. The sequence continues at coordinate 4,693 of JABUQX010097579.1, read as the reverse complement.
ATGAAAGAATTAGAACAGGGGGTGGTAGGGCAATGGTGTAGAATATGGAGAATGGGAGGGAGTGGAGGGTGTGTCCTACCTATTACATGCGAATGAATTTGGTTTTGTGTGGTAGATCTGAAGAAAGTTTGAAGAGGATGTGAATACAGTCGGTTGGTTAAGCGTGCATATTAAGAGTAAATGGCGGGGTTTTGTGAGGGGGTATGGTTGTGCCCACCTGGGCAGGGGATGAACCCTACACTTGACGATATGAAATAGTGAGGGTCGTCGCGGTCCCGTGATGAAGCTCTAGGGTGGATTTCTGACTGCAACGAGTTTTCACTAATAGGTTTAGAGGGGCGGTTAAATCTGGGCTTTCTTTTCGACTTTGTGTCATATTCTTCTACACTTCTCTTTTACGATGCATGTCACGCACCTTCCCCCCAGTGTTTTGTAAAACAAAAAATAATAAATAGATAGATGATGATGATGAATATATATATATATACAATTATATATATATATATATATAAATATATAAATATATATAATAAATATATAAATATATATATATCTATATATAATTATATATATATATATTATATATATATAATATAATATATATTTGAATATATCATATATATTGAACCAATAACATACCACTCTTTTCCCAGATTAAGGGTGAGTGAAGCCACATGCACCGAGGAAAACAGAAAAGTAGGAGAAGAACATGACTCAAGTCGAAAAGATAAGCCCCCTTATTCGCCCCATTTAACACTTAACTGAAACTTCGTAACGAGTCAGAAAATCACCTAGGCTTCACGAGGACTGCAATACCTTCACTGATTAGTATTCTCGTCAATGATGGGGTTTCATTCCCTGACCACGGGCTCCTTCGCAAAACCCTGTCCCATTCCACTCCTATATATGCACCTCTTATCGCCTCTGCAAAACATATCCTCTCTTCCAGGGCATTTCTTATTGACTCATCACTTTTTTCTTCGGGGGTCCAGCGTCGAATTCCCAGTTACACTCACCATTAACATCCGCGTTTAACCAACCGACCATCATCCATACTTTTCATATGATTAAACCATCTCCAATGACTCCTCATTACGCCTTTCTTCAAGCCACACAACTCCCTAATGCGGTAATTACTCATTTTTATCTATTCTTATCCTTCCAGATTTGTCCCATTCTAACACATTGCAACCTAGATCTATACCTATTTTATTCCAGACCATAGTTTTTCTACTATATACATTAACACATGTTACAACATACCCTCATGCAAAACCCTTCCACTCAAGACTTGTCCCTATTCAACAACCAAGGATTTAATATGCACCATACCATTCCTACAATTTTCACATACCTTCCCTTACACCCACTCTGCATATCCGTCCCGTTTTCATCAATATATATGTCCTAAAAAAAATTTCATTTTATAATTGTCGTCTATTAAAGTTGCTTCACCATCTAACACGATTTTCACATCGACGGATTTCCTCACTCTAATAACCATACCCTTCTCATATCTTACATTTACTTTCAAAACCCTCCTTTTTACACACTCTGCCAAACCCTCTATAATCCTCTCAAACTCTCTTCAGATCGCCACAAAGAAAAAACACATTCATCCGCATACAATTAAGTCAAGGCACCCTCCATTCTCTATTCATTATACAAATCCATCTATCATATACAATTTAAATAAATAGATTTACAAAAGTCAAAAATTAGTAGTAGTTATCTTTATATTATTAATATTAAACCAATTCACTGTCAACTCTCCAAACTGTAACTGTAAGAATCTATCTATCCCAATTTATTGAACTATCAAGAAGCACAATATATCATTGAAAAAAAAAACTTAAAAGTTTGCAGTTGAGTTGCATAGAATCAGGGTGGGAAAAAAACCTCATCTGGTTTGGCTATGGTTATGGCTATCTTGACCTTTATATAGGAAAAATTTTATAAGGGGTCAAATAATGCATCCATTTAACCATATGCCAAAAAGAAAAAATCCGTGTATTTCTTGCCAACCCTGCATAGAATTGACACCAAACTTAGTACGTGCATCAGTCAGTTATGAGCGACAGAAAGTCGCATGGCAAGTTGCCCGGGTCGATTCACTAGTCCGATCCTAGGTAATATTAAATTACCTAGAAAGTTTCCCTCCTTGAATAGGTCTATGCCCGTGAGGTGGGAACTTTTTATTCTAAAAAAAAAAAAATTATTTATAGAAATTGGGAAAATATTATGCTTAGATGATGCTTAGTCAAAAATCTATTTTACATAATTATTAGAAAACTTGATATTTATTATTTTATGAATATAATTATTGAAGGGAGTATGTTTGAGGAGAGGAGGCCTTATAATTTCCACTTCATATCACATTGATTTTGTTTATTTTAACTATCTCTCTCACACGAGCCAACTCAAGAAGCTCATATGAACCATAATCCTTAATGAGAGATTGAAAAGTTTCTTACCCCAAAAAAGCAAGAGAAAAATATGGCTTTTTTCTAAGAATAAATGATTGTGGTTATTAATTAGAGGTCTATTTCTTACATAATACTCTTCAAACGAAATTAATTTTTATTATAAAAGCCCTATTTTTTCAAAAATAATTCCATATTATAATTATAATAATATATCATAATATATATCATTTCTATTTAGAAGTAAATATAGAACAATATGATAATAAATATATATAATACTTTTGTATTATATAAGTATATTATTATTATATATATATAATATATTATATATAATATATATATATATTTCAGTAGCAAATTTAAAATAACGTAAATAAGAAGTTCGTTAATAATGTTTCATGTTGCGTTATTACAATTCTAGAGCTTACTCTGAGTATCAATATACTTTTGTGTATTAGTAATCTTGTGTTGTGGCCAACTTTGATTTAGCTATGGAAAGAGCTAATATATCATAAACTATTATAGGTTAAGACTCTAATTAACATGTCCTAATCTATATGTAGCTATATAATTTGTTGTGATGAAGAATTATTCAATGTAAAATATTATTTGCATGCATAATTACGGTAATTTAAATGAAGAGAAAATGTTTGAAATTGTGGAATATTCATTGCTTTATGTTGAAACCAATATTAACTTATATTTTGATCACTCTGTTGAAATTTAATAGTAATGTAATGTTAACTCCCATACATTATGCAGGAGGTTTATATACATAATTATTACTTGATGTGAAATAAATTGATTAATTCAAAATGTTATTGATTATCTATTCACCAACCCAGAATAATGAATGGAAGAACATTAGCTCTGATGTTCGGCAAATCACGATAGTTGCAGGTGCCAAATAGCTATTAATTATGATATATGATATATAAAATATGTGATAGAAAACTATATGGAAACTATATGCAATAGATCAAGAAGAATTAAAAAGCGTCGAACTGGAATATTACTTAATACGACAATGATCAATTAATTGGCTGACACCATGAAACAATCATTGCTAACCAAGATTTGATGAATAAAGCAGAGAAAGCAATGTATGTATCCATTTAGGGAATCAACATCACACAAATTACTTGGAAAGGATTGCGACAAGTTACTTCATGCTCACATCAGACAAATTATCAGGAACTGACATGTATAGGAGCCAGACAAGCACCAGAGTCAAAGCTTGAACTGAGTTGTGAAAAAGGAGTTGGGCTAACATGAAGCAGCAAGTCAAAGCTAGAACATGAAGCCAACATATACTGATGATATGGACATTATTGAGGCAACCTCTAGAGCAAATGTTTCATTGTCAGCTCTTGGAGGTCAATGACTAAAAGTTCAAAAATTAAGTAAGAGAGATTCCTTAAAAGGCTGATATATAAAACATAAGATATGAAAAGGCACAGACAACTATGACAAAAACAATTAAAGGTTAGCATCAGAGAATTTTGGAAACTGGCTGTTCCAACAAAATTCAAGGAGTGAAGAAAGGCAATGAATATGCAAAAGAATCGATTAAATTCAATATATGAGTAAGCAAAGCCTCCAAAGATAATCAAGACATGATATAAAAAATTCAAAATCCTCACTATGGTCACAAATGCAGTTTGTGAGTATTAAAAAACAGCCAAGAAATTGAAGTATTCTTACAAAATTTGTAAAAAAGGAGCCAAAAGTTGGAAAATGGAAGAAGGCATTTCGACAACTACATTCAAAAAGAAAAAGAAAAAAAATATAATGATTGAAGAAACATGAATATTACTAGCATTTTTTGATTGATAATGATGAATTTAACTTAGAATTTGTTCCTGGCAAAAAAAGATTATGTTTCTGTCAAGGATTAATTGGTAAAAAGAGTTCACGAAATCGAAGAGGACTAATGCTCATCCATATTTGAGAGAATAAACGTTACAGATATTGCCAATAATGGGAAGAAGAGATAGGGTTTTCAATAATATTGCGAAATAGGTCAAAATAGTTGTGTTAAAAGTTGATGCCATTGTATGCATTCCATATGGTATGTTACAGTTCATCAAAATTGATTAAGCCTTGCTAGCTCTGCTTATAAACATAAAATGATTCTACAAGCAATTATTAGGAAAAAGGCTGTTACCAATTTGGAACTAAAAGATTTTATCCTGCAACGTTGAAAATGTTGACAGGCCCTGAAGAGTGGACTCATGCTACTTGTTCACTGATACTCTCCTTAAGGC
>JABUQX010097578.1:10000-20471 GCA_015478945.1 Trachelipus rathkii | reverse complement strand
AGTTAGTTTACATAGATTTTAACTTTTTTTTAAAAAATAAAAATTCTGAATGAAAATCATTTAAATTTCAATTAAATAAAATACAAAATAACAGAATCGCATTAGACTCATTTTTTAACAAAGATTCCAGAGGGAAAGAATGATAATTTAACTCTATCGGATATAGTTATATATGTATATATATATATATATATATATATATATATATATATATATATATAGCATAGTATATATAGTAGTATATATATATATATATATAAAGTATATATATATATATATATATATATATATATATATATATATATATAGTTATTTATATATATATAGCAGCAAAGAGTTAGGTTATATATATATTATTATTATTATATATATATATATATATATATTATTATATATATATATATATATAATATATATATATATTATTATTATTATATATATATATATTATTATTATATATATATATTAGTTATATATTATTATTATTATTATATATATATATATATTATATTATTATATTATTATTATTATATATTAAATATTATATATATATATTTCATATTATTATATATATATATAAATATATATATATATATATATATATATATATATATATATATATATATATATATATATATATAAATATTATACATAACCTAAACTCTTTTTATTAATATTATATATATATATTATATTACATATATACATACATAAGGTGGAGGTAGTACAGGGACCTCGCTGAGAGGGGATTCAACCTACTCCGCACCCAGTCTGTCAGCCTTTATATTTTGTAGTATAGTGAAACTTAACTAGGGTATTGTTTAAGTTTTAAAAAATCCATTTTAATTTAATTTAATTTAAAACAACCATTTTAACCACAATTTTCATATCTTTAAATCTAGCAGAAAAAAATCAGTTAAATAAAACTTTATTATTCACCCTCCAAATTCTTTTTACTGAAATTCTTTTATAATTCAATTAAAATAAATATATAAAAATAGATACCAGTGGGAAGGCATAATGGGAATGGTTCACATAATTACTCCCATCGGAATTTATTATTTATATAATTTCCTCTAAATTTTTTATATATAAATTACACAGAAAATAATCAATGGACCGTTAATATATATATAATATATATATATATATATATATATATATATATATATATATATATATATATATATATATATATATATATATATATATATATATATATATATGTTAAATATATATATATATATTATTATTAATATATATATATATATATATATATATATATATATATATATATATATATATATATATATATATATATATATTATTATTAGTTATTATTATTATTATTATTACAAATATTTCATATATATATATATACATATATATTAAAGATATATATACATATATATATATATATAATATTAAAAATATAAATATATATATATATATATATATATATATATATATATATATATTGAAGAATTAACCACTAGTAACGCGTATACTTCTTACTACATATAAGGCAGGTTGATATTCTTATTCAGAGTAAAAAAACAGGGGTGGTGTAGGGTAGTTATGAAGAACTCACTGAAAACTTAACCTTATAGAATCATATTTTTAATACAAAAAAAATTCAAGACATTCTAAATAAAGATCACAACAAAAATAAATTATAAATATTATTGACAAATAAAGTGTTGTTTGTGTAAAATTATTGTTTTTATGCTATGAACTGAAGAAAATAACTAAGATTTATCCTTTTTAATTAAATTAGAAATAATAAAAAGTTCTGATTTAAATTTTTAACAATTCAACGTTCAAAGTTTTTAATATATATATATATATATATATATATATATATATATATATATATATATATTATATATATATATATATATATATATATATATATATATATAGTATATATATATATATATATATATATATATATATATATATATATATATATATTATACTATTATATATTATATATAAAATATCGATAAAATCGCTATCGATATTTTTAAAAATATCATATCGCCTTCGATATTATCGCCAGGAAAATATCGATATTCGATATATCGATATTTCGATATTTTATAATCCGATTAATACATATAGCGAGTTATATACAGTATATATATATATGTTGGTTATTATATATATATATATATATATATATATATATATATATATATATATATATATATATATATATATATATATATATATATATATATATATATATATATATCCCCAGATTAGGCGATTACCCACATAGTTAAAAAACAACGATAGCTACACTAAAATTGGAATGCATTTTTGGAACCAGGGGCACCTCAGTTATGCAAAGTACAAAATAAAAGCAAAACTAACATAAAATAAATAACAAAAGTTTCAGGATCAACAATGTTTTTTTTTATTTTACAACGGCAGAAATGATGTTGTTAACAGATTTATTTGCATTCTTAAACAATGAGCAGTTGTTAGGTATTTTACAGTATTACGGTTTAATACCTTATATATATATATATATATATATATATATATATATATATATATATATATATATATATATATATATATATGTTATAGTTATATAGTTGTTATATATATATATATATATATATATATATATATATATATATATATATATATATATTATATATATATATATATATATATATATATATATATATATATATATATATATATATATATATATATATATATATATATAGAGAGAGAAAAAAATTTTTTTTTTCCCGTCCCGTGGCCGTTATATTCTAGAAACCATATATATATATATATATATATATATATATATATATATATATAGCAGATATATATATATATATATATATATAATATATATATATATATATATATATATATATATATATATATATATATATATATTAGCCTAAGGTTATAGAAGCAAAGTACAGAAGAAAAAGAAATGGAAAAAGGATCTTCACTCTTCAGGTCTTCCAACTTTCAAGTTTCCAACTCCAAGAGATTGAAGACTGAAGTTGTGCTAGAAAGCGTTGATGTTGGATCTTGAGGAACTGGGGGTGTTTTTGACTTTTTGTGGACGAGTGAATAAATTAAATAAGAAAATCGCGTTTCACTAGAAAATTAAACAATAATCATTAAAATCACTTTTTTCGTATTAAAAATGAAATATAGCGATTAAGTATTAATGAAGCTAGCTTCAAAATGATTTTTTATTTAAGTACAAAATAAATATTGACTCTAAAAACGAAATTAATTTAAATTGGATGGTAAACAACTGATACTTGGACGACTCTGGAAGTTTGGATCTTAAGAAAATCTATTAAATTTTAGTAATAAAATGAAATAATATTTAAGAAGTTCGAACTGGATGCCAGACGACTTATCATAATTAAGAAAAGCTGTAGTGATGTACCCCCAAATACTAAATTTAGTAATAGCTATTAAAAAATCGATAATTTAGTTAATTACCTACATATTTAAGCGAAACAATCGTAATCGCCAGTAGATGATTAAACTAGTCGGTACTCGGTATGTTAACTGTAAACCAACTTACAGGAGTCCTGTTCCGGTATTAGATTTCTACAATGATATTGTCTTCGTCCACACTGACACTGAACATACTCCACAGAGCTACACGTAAATCAGGATCAGGCTAGTCTCGAGTGGACTGCAAAGTCTTTAACAGTCTCAGAATAAATAAATAAATTATAAAATATTTCATGAAAAAGGAAAATAAAACTATGATAGCTATTTTTAATTAATTTCCTTTTATTCAATGTAACTCAAGTTATTTACTCTTTAAACCTCAAGTTATTTAACCTTAATTATATATATATATATATAGCAGTTATATATATATATATATATATATATATATATATATATATATATATATATATATATATATATATATATATATATATATATATATATATATATTATTATTATTATTATTACAAAGCAAAATACTTATCATCTAACTGATTGATATGCTCGGAAGTCAATCTATTTCTTTCATTTGAGCAAACATTGTTTAATAATGATACTGTTCGTTCTGGACGAGACCGACGTCATTGCTAGCATAAACATAGCAGGGAAAGCATTTTTTCTATCATTCCAAAATTTTTATTGGGTCAGTATTATCCAATTGATCACTGAATAACTGAATAGTGATTAGTGAATACTCAGAAGACAATTTGAATGTGGTATGTGCCATGTCGATCCCCCTCTCCCTATTTTTGGTTCCCGAAAAGATGAAAAATCTAAAACCCCCAATTTTTCGTTTTATTTTATACACGACATTGGGGGACGAAGAACGAAATATGGGGGGAAAGAGTTTCATCACTTCAGGGTGTCGGGGAGAGGGGGATAAGATTTATTTTTTTCCGGACTTTAAAAAAAAAAATTTTTTTGAAAGAAAATATCGGCTTTCGATATTAAGAAAATATATCGCGATATATCGCATAAGAAAATATCGCCCAAAAAATATCGATATATCGAGCCAAAAAATATCGATATTTCGATATATCGATATTTTTGGCCATCCCTAGTACCCTATATATCAAGATTGTAAAAAGCTACTCACGTGTAGAGAGTAAGTGTACATTCCTAATGTTTTGGTAGTTGTAATACTAGTTACATTAACATTTTTTCAAATAAAAATTTAATTGAAAAATCATTTAAATTTCATAGAAATGAGATATAAAAATAACAGTAATGTAGTTGTACTGTTTTAACAAAGATTTCAGGTGAATAACGGAAAGTCATATAATTAATTCCATCAAATATATATATATATATAAGGGTTGCTATATATATATATAGAAAGAGCACACGTCTATATAGAGTTATATTATATATATATATATATATATATATATATATATATATATATATATATATATATATATATATATATATATATTTCCGATGGAATTAATTATATATGACTTTCCGTTTATTCTTTCCTCTGAATCTTTGTTAATAATATTGAAGGCTACGAAATCCATTAAAGACTAGGTTGCTGCGCTTATGACCGTCCAACCAGAAGTGGCTGATTCGGCGCCGCCAGTGCTTTCGGAAGTGGCCGAGGTACTGTTTCTTGAAACGGTAGTGACCGTTTCCCAAACTCACTTCGAGTTTCCCTAGAGCTTTCGGAAGTGGCCGAAGGGCTCGCCCCCATTCATACGGAAGTGGCCGTAGTTTGGGTTCCCTTTAATGCTAGTAGTTACTGTACCTAATTTTGAACGTGCCCTTGCCGACCCTTTTCCTGTAACAGTTCTCTTCTCCCCCGTTGGTATATCTATGAGACTATTTTGAAGCTACGAATTCTACACTGCCATTCCGAAGTCACCGCTCACTAAGTCACTGCAACACACACATAAGACCATTGTGTCACTAAAAGTTAACGACGCTACCAATTTTGTGTCAAAAAAAGAATCTAATTTATAATAAAGTCATTGCTAAATAAAAGTTTTCTTATCCTGTCACCTGAAGATTGTCTTGTCAAAGTTTAAAATCTTACATTGGTGGCAAAGCGTTGAGACAATAGCACAGTGGACAATTGCACAGTAGAAAATTGCACAATATTAGCTTTGCTAGACAGGTGACAGGCAATTAATAATAAATGTCAATAGTAAAATAAAAGTTAATAATAAATTTCAATAGTAAATTGTATTAAAGATAAATGTAATTAAAAAGTCTTCATTTGAATGAAAATTATTCTCATCAGAAGAGTTTTGATGAGCAATTTTTCTGAGAAGCCTCTCAGCTGAGTTTTATACTCGTTTGGAAACTAAATTATAGATAGAAAATGGTATATATATAAGGTTATGGAAAATATTATATATATATATATATAGGCGTATATGTATAGCAGTATAGCAGAGTAGCAGCAAAGAAAGAAAGAGCAGAAAGATATATATATATATATATATATATATATATATATATATATATATATATATATATATATATATATATATATATATATATACAGAAAATAAATTCAGAAATTCAAACGCAATATGGTTTTGTATTGATAAAATATCTCCCTAAAAGTAGTTTAACTTACAATTGAACCTGACCTAGCAGATGTGTATATTTAATCACCAGGCCATAATGAACTGGAAACTCACCACGCTTCTCTGAAAGCACCTAACACTTCCTTAAAAAGAGGTAAGGCATGTCTAGGACATCTAACGGAGATCTGCCGGAGGCTGATGTCCCAGACATGCCTCAATTCTTCTGGGAAACCTTAGGTTACTTCATAGGAAAAGTGGCGGATTTCCCTTTAGCTCATCGGGGTCTTGTGGTCAACACTTCACGCACATCTGCAATCCCAGGTCTGAACTCAAAGCAAGATTAAATACTTTAGGTGTTTTACCAATATATATATATATATATATATAGTATATATGTTATATATATATATATATATATATATATATATATATATAGTATATATATATATGCATATATAGCATAGTTATGTAGTATATAAATAATACGAATGTAACTAGGAATGCTAGATATATATATATATATATATATATATATATATATATATATATATATATATATATATATATATATATATATATATATATATATATATATATATAATCACGTTACATATGTTAAAATGCGACTTTTAAATTTTTTTTACCAGACATAAGTTTAGAAATAGAAGAAAGTTAATAAAATATATCTGAACCCACAATACAAATGCATGGCATGCGTACATTTTTCTACAGTTTCGGAGCCATCTTACCCTCGAACCGTGAGTGGTGATATTCTAATTAAACATAACTTTAACACCATGATAAATCAATAAAAAGTTTAAATGAAGAGGCATGTTTCAGCAAGAGTAGTTTTAAGTGTTGTAAATATGAAATTTGAAGACTTTAAAACTTTTTTTTTTGTTCGTATCCCTAATGTTTTTTTTAAACGTTTTTTTATTTTATTTAATTTTTCGTATCCCGAATGTGTTTTTTTAAACGTTTTTTTTCTTTATGTTAATTTTAAATATATTCATGTAAGTTTCATGAAAATCGGGGAAATTAGTTTCATTGAAATCTTCGAGAGGCATTGAGATTAATAAGTCATATATTCTTTCATGAGAAAGGCTAGAAGCCCACATGTAACCCACCAAAAACTAAAATATAGCTCACCAGAGTTGTGCAGTTCTGATCGCAAATCTTTTTTATTCATAAGCCAACGTGAAACAGTAAACGTTGTTTGAAAGAATTTAAGTCTTAGAAAGATTGACTTATAAAGGAAGGATATATGTTCCAGACCTTACCAGAAATTTAGATGTAAGAATGAGAATAACGGTTAAGTCTGAGGTTCAAAGAGTTGAACAGGAAAAAGATGGGACTGTGTAAATTGACCAGTTGCATGAGCCCTTCTCAGTGGAGGTGGTATTGGATTAAAGGCTTTGGAAGCGCAGTGTCTGCAGTAATATCGAAAGTTCAAGCTAGGGGAGTAATGCGAAAAAGTTGACTGCAATGAAGAGATTGGAGAGAGTCAGTGAGAGTAGGAGATATCCTAAGACGGAAAATCCTAGACTGTTCCTTATCAAGGAAAACAGTGTTTGTGTGTTTGCGTGTGTGTGTGTGTGTGTGTGTGTGTGTGTGGAATTACCCTAGATATGTGATATGTACTCCTTACAAGGATAAACCACTCTCATATACAGAACAAGTAACCTATATGTAACCTTAGAAGATTGTTTACTGACAGAAATCATGTGCCAAGAAAAGGGGAAGGTTTGACGTCATGTTATATATATGTGGCGTCATGATGTTATGCTATAAGCTATGTTATGTTTTGCTATAAATAGGTCATAGTTGTAAGCAGGGCCGTAACCAGAATTTTAAGATTATTCATATATATATATATATATATATATATATCATATATATAAGAAGAAGAAAGTTATTTATATATATATATATATATATATTATATATATATATATATATATATATATATATATATATATATATATATATATATTACTTCAATAAAAGAGAATAAAATAATCTAACATTGGTAGCAGTTTCAAAATATAAAAAGATATATCATTTAATTTATATGAAAAATTCTTCTTCTTGATATCTTAAACACCAAAATGACTGATAACTTCTTCCCATATGTTGAATTGCTATAATGAACACTCATTAAATTCAGTTCAATTAGTCTTTCTTCTCCTGTAGAATTGAGAAAGTATGTTTTGAGATTTTCAGAGTAGAGAAATATCTTTTTCGAGTGCGTGTTTTAGATCCCCGGTTACTGTTAACTCAGCGACGCGGAGTCCCGTGCTCGAATCCCACTGATGGAGAGTAAAATCTCCTTTGACTAATTCATTATTTAAGTGAGGTAAATGTTAAAATCCTTAACAATCCAAATGTGACTGTACAGATCAAGTTTATCTAAAAAATTCGTAAAATATTTGATATCGAGAGAATGAGTGACTTTACCAGGGTTAGTAAGTATGGATCTATGGCTTGCTAACTTGATCTCCAAGAACTAGTTTAGAAAATCATCAAGAAAAGAAATTTTAATTGATTTATATATTTTGATTTCACATTGATTCTCACAAGAGTCATTCTCATTTTTTTATTAACAGAAAGCAGAAGTTCTGTTGCAACTTTCAAAATGTTTGAAAATGCTTCATCGATCTTTGCCTTAAAATCTTTCAAAACAAATATCAAATTTCCAATTTGATTGAGAGCAGTTGCTGTCACTTATTATGGAGACTGCTATGGAAAAGTGAAGAATATAAGTCATAAATAAACTTATTACTAATTTTAAAATAATTGAGTTTTATGAAGAAGGTTCAATATCTTGGATCATTCAAACTCCTTTAAAGCTTCAATGAATGCTTTAAAATTTTCTCTAGATCATAACAATCAATCGTAACTATTCACCCACCTTGTTTCATCCATTCATGTGAGTTTTGTTCATTTTGTGTCTGATAAAATTATTCTCTTTTTTTTTCTAATAAAATAGTGGTCCTTCTTGGCAATCTAAAATAGTACCTAGTTGCATTCGAAGTGCTATAAAGTTTCCAATGTGATGTAATGCAGAAATATGTGAACAACAATGAATATATAAAGCAGCTGGACATTTTCGACAGCTTAAACACCTCTTTAACTTTTCTTCATTCCTTCTGCATCATGAATATCGTTGTCCAGTCATAAAGTTACTATTTATTTTAGTCTGCATAGTATTGCTTCCTCTAAAGATTCTTATTTAGTGCTTTCAACATTGCTTAAATAATTTCAGGGGACATTGAACCCCCTCAACCCCTCTCAACCCCCTCACCCCTGTCTACGGCCTTGATTGAGAGGATAATTTTATCTAGTAAAATAGATTTTTGAGGTCTTGAAAAGAACCGTGTTTCCATTGGCCCTTTTTATTCAAGCTTTCAATTATTTAAATACTTTCAAACGTCGTGCATCTATCTTTCAATGTCAACCATTGATCGATCAACCTCTGACTTCTACTTACCTATTCCGGTGGGTTTCGTGTGCGCCTCTTGACCTTACAACTTGAGTATATATATATATATATATATATATATAGTATATATATATATATATATATAGTTATATTATATATATATATATATAGATATAGTTATCCGTATATATATATATTTATATATATTTATATATATATGTTATATATATATATATATATATATAAAAATATATATATATATATATATATATATATATATATATATATATATATATATATATATATATATATATATATATATATATATATATGTATAAGTTTGGTCGATGGAGTAGATAGAGGGAAAGAGATATATATATAAATATATATATATATATATATATATATATATATATATATATATATATATATATATATATATATATATATATCTTTCTATATAAAAATTCATTTAGAAATAATGTCAAAAAATAGTAAAGTGATGGTGTTGAGTGGAGAAAATATACAGTGTTGATATAATTGATGGATAGATTATATGCGGTGTGCCCTATAATTTTGATGTATGGAATAAAATATGTTTAAAAATTACATACATACATACATACATACATACATACATACATACATACATACATACATACATACATACATACATACATACATACATACATACATACATACAAATTACATACATACATACATACATACATACATACAAAAAAACAAATTGATAGATAAATAGATAGATAGAAATAAATAGATTGATAAATAGATAGATAGATATGCAAATAGAGATAAATATATGAAATATAAAGTTAGTTAAACAAAGATATAAAGATTTCCAAATATAGATAGATAGGTTATAGATATATAGATGGAGATAGATCGTAGATAGATCGATATATACTATAGATAGATAGATAGATAGATAGATAGATAGATAGATAGATAGATAGATAGAGAA
>JABUQX010097578.1:0-2500 GCA_015478945.1 Trachelipus rathkii | reverse complement strand
ACCTTATATCTCTTAACTTTAATACTTTATCTCTCCAACAGCTCCATCCTGCCCTATGGGTTTTTCTGGCACTTTGATCGGGGTGATTGGGGGGGCCTTGCGTCGCTTTCTACGCTAGCTATAATTGAATGACTGCTTTGACTCTGATGACGCTTCGGCTTTCTGCCACTAAGGTGGGAGCTGTAATCGTTGACGGGATGAGCAGGTTCATTCTTTCTTCGACTAAATCTTTTCTCTCCTCATAATCCATGGTTCGCCATCGTGCCTGATTCTCTGGCCATTCAGACTAGAGACAGCGCTTATCGGGGTTGGGAAAATTCTCGTTCTCCTATCACTCTTCCTAATTTTCCATTCAGCTAAAAATCGTTGCAGGGATACTCTTCGACGAGCACCAAAGCGGGCTTTCTATCCAAACGAAAGTGCGCTAACCTCCTTAGTTCTCCTACTGATAAATCTTTCTGGCCTCTTGCAAAAACATCTCTAACAACTTCTGTAATCGCCTTTCTTCTCTTATTCGATCTGATTTGGCTCTGTTGCCTAAACTCTCCAACTGAAAAGCGCAAATCTCTTCGGCCCTCCTATTCTTCCCTCAACTTCAACTTCTTGGAGATTCTGGCATTCCTCCTCCTCCACCTTCTCTCTCAGGTGTCCTATGTCTTTGCCTGTGATTACATTTAATCGGGTGCATGGGCTCCTGAGATCTATGAACGGTTAGGAAAGCGGGGTGGCCCGGATGCATTCCTCCCGAGTTTTTAGGCAGTGTGCTTCCGAGCTGGCCCCTCCCCTCGTTCAACTATATCTGCTATGTCTCAATACCTAGCACTTTCCCTCAGTTTTGGAAGCACGCACATGTCCAACCTATTTCGAAAAAAGAAGCCGCTGCTGATCCTTCTAACTATCGCCCATAGCTCTCACCTGTGTTCTATCTAAGATCTTTGTTTAAAACCCTTCTTAACTCTCACTTCTAGACCATCTGGAATCTTCATTCTCTTCTTTTCCGATCAGCCAGTACGGCTTTCGGCGGTCGGGTCCACTGGTGATATACTTTCCTATTTAACCGATTTATGGTTTCCGCCCTTTAGGGAAACTACGCGGAAGCAGACTTGCGCGGTGCGCGCTTGAACATATCCAAAGCATTTGCACCGGGTATGCACGCGTCACTCCTTTCCAAGCTCCCCTCCTTTAGGTTTCCTCCTTCTCTTTACTTAATTATGTCTAGCTTTCTTTGAAATCTCTCACTGTCGGCTGTTGTTGATGGGGCGACTCTTCTGCTTTTCTGTCATAGTGGTGTTCTCAGGGTTCTGTCTTATCTATCCTACTTTATTCTAACTTTTCATTAATGATCTTCTCACCTCAACATCTAACTCTATTCACTCATATGCCGATGACTCGACCCTTCATTCTTAAACTCATTTCAATTTTGCTCCCTCTTTTACTTCTAAAATTGCCTCTCGTCTTAATCTTTTCGATTCTATTCTCGCTGATCTGGATAGAATTTCCGGGTGGGGTCGTTTGAACCTTGTGAAAATTCAATCTTAAAACTCAACTTCTTCAAATCTCCCTCTCTAAAGACACCTTCTAAACTTTTCTATCTCTTTCGATGGTTCTCTCGTCTCCCCTGTTGACAATATAAACATCCTTGGTCTTAACATGAACAAAAAATGTCTTGGAACCTCACATCACAACGGTTGCTAGGGCCGCCTCAAAGAAACTGGGAGTTCTGTTTAGACTGCGCGAGACTTTTTTCCTCTTCACAGTTATTCCAACTATACAAAGGGCCTCAGTCCCGCCCTTTGTTATGGAAGTACTGCCTCTCAGTATCTTGGGGGGGCTCAGGTTTCCCCGGCTTTTGGATAGCGGTCGGAGTCAAAGGGCCAAAAAAGACTTATAAACTGGCGTTTCTTTTCTAGTCACTTGACCCTCTTTTCTTGGCGGCGCGATTGTTGGTGCTTTATCTCTTTTCTATAGGTACTTAGCGGCAAGTGCTCGAGGGAACTTTCCACTCGCGTGCCACCACCTTTAAGACGCCTCGCAGCACAAGGCGTGCTGTGTCGGGCACATGCAGGTTTTGGTGTTGCATATTGGCAAACTCCAGACTAGTCGCTGCGGTGCCTCCTTCTTTCCTGGCCACCTCTGTTCTGTGGAATTTTCTTCCATCTTCTGTGTTTCCTGCTGAATTTAATCTTTCTCACTTTAAGGCCCGCGTCTGTGGCTCATCCGTAATATTGCGTTAGTTGTGTTTTGTTTATTTTAACCACCCCCTCCTTTGAATAGGCTTTGCCCGTTGGAGCGGTTGGTGATAACTGTAAAAATATATATCAATATATATATAATATATAATATATATATATATATATATAATATAATATGATATATATATATATATATATATATATATATATATATATAGTATATATATAGTATAATATATATATTTATATATATATATATATTTATATATATCCTAACATATATATATATTTTTTATATATTTATATTT
>JABUQX010097577.1:20000-25966 GCA_015478945.1 Trachelipus rathkii | reverse complement strand
ATATAATATATATATATATATATATATAATATATATATATATATTATATAATATATATAATATATATATATATATATATATATATATAATATATTTAACCTTGTTTGACCATGATTATTTCGGGACATTGGACCTTGCCGGATACCCATACCCAGCTTACAACCAGCCTACAACCTGCAACCATAACCTTACCTTACCTACATGAAACAAACACATTAACCTAACCTAAACCACCGAACCTAACCTAACCTAACCTAACCTAACCTAACCTAACCTAAACCTAGCGTACACCTACACCTAGCCTACACCTATCCTACTCCTGCACCTAGCCTCCGCCCCGCCTTGAGCTCATCCAGGTAACTGATGCCTAGCCTTGGGTAGGTATCTGTGCTACATGAGGTCATGTAGGAACCTGACCTGTATGGATCTATCCTAACTTTAACACCTACACACACACAACACACACCCACACACCACACACACACACACGCCACACACACACACACTTATACTTATACACATACACACTTATACTTATATATTACACACACACACACACAGTACACACATACGAATACACACACACTTATACACACATTCCCTATGACACTTATACACACATCCACTATGACACTTATACTTACCCATAGACACTTACATTTCCACTTAATACACAAGCGGTCACAAACACACACCTATACACACAACCACTTACACTTATACACACATTTACTATTAGACATTTACACTCACCATAGACACTTACACTTACATTTACACCTATACACATGTATAAACACACGACCAACCCTTTGGTCTTCCATGGGTCAATTTTAGCCCATCCTAATTTTAGGCCCTTAAACATATTATAAACATATACTTTACAGACCTTATAGAAGCCAGTAAATCAGTAAATCAATAGAGGTGTTAACTAACACCTAGGGGGGATTAGTTTTTTTACTGCTTTACTGCTTAACTCATGTTTTACGTTTTAACTTATATGTTTTACTGCTTTAACTCACAATATTATGAACATTACATACCTTAAAGCAGAAATCAGTAAATCAATAGGTGTTACCTAACACCCAGGGGGGATTAGTATGCTTTTGGTCTGGTTTACTGCTTTAACTCATGTTACTGTTTAACTCATGTTTTCCTGCTTTAACTCATATGTTTTACTGCTTTAACTCCAATATCATAACATTAATACCTTAAAGCAGTAAATCCAGTAAATCGAATAGAGGTTGACCTAACACCAAGGGGGCGGGGATTAGATGCTTTTGTTTACTGCTTTACTGCTTTAAACTCATGTTTTACTGCTTTAACTTCTGCTTTACTGCTTTAACTTTCTGCTTTACTGCTTTAACTTTCTGCTTTACTGTTTTAACTTTCTGCTTTACTGCTTTAACTCATATATTTTATTAACATTAGTTTTTATTTTTTTAATACCTTTTTATTTATTTTTATTAGTTATTTATTTATTTTTATTTATTATTTTATTATTTTTATTATTTATTTTTATTATACTTTAGTGTTATTTACTTCATGCCTATTGTATTATTATTTTAGAACACACACACAACACACACACACAACCACACACACACACACACACACACACACGCACACACAAACACACCACATACACTCACACATATACACACATTCACTATGACACTTATTCACACACATTCACTATGACACTTACATTTTACCCATAGACACTTACATTTACACTTATTACACATGCGGTCACACACACATTCACTATGATAACTTATACACACATTCACTATGACACTTACAATTTGTCCATAGAACACTTACATGTACACTACACGCACACACAATTTACTACACTCACACAGATTTACTTACACTCACACAGAGACTTACACTTCACACACAGATTTAACTTACACACAGATTTATTACACTTGCACACAGATTTACACACACCACACCACACACACACACACGCACACATACCACACCACGCACACTCAATATATAATTATAATATATAATTATTAAAAACATTTTTATGTTTTAATAAACACGTACATTTTATAATATTTACGTCAAAATAAACTAAAAAATTAAATAAAAATTTTCTTAAAACTTCTATAATAATCAATCATTATCTTTGAACAAGAATTATTATTAACTGTTAATACTTTGTTTATAAATTTGATAACTATCAAGTTTTAAATTTTTACTAAAAATTTTATGAAATTTTATTAAAAAACATTATTTATTTTACGTACCTTAAAGCAATTAATCAGTAAAATCAGTAAGGACCAGCCCTTAGCACCCCTCACTCAAGTTAGGCGCCACGTTTTGTTCTATGACTTCTGCTTTACATCATCTTGAAGCCATGTAAGAAGGAGAAAAAATAACAAATAAGTTCTTCTCTAACATAACATGTATTTATTAAAATCATCAAGGTTTTTATTTAAAAATAACCAATATTCACTCATGTAAACTAAAAAAAATATTCAAAGTTTTTGTTTAAATAATTCGGGCTTTTCTTGATATTATTATTATTTCTATCTACATTGACAATCATCACGAGAAAACACAACACCCCGCACTCCTTACAGATACGAAAATGACCTCTCTGTAAAATGTGGTGAAATAACTACTTTAGGTCTAAATTAGGATAATCCTTTTTGTAACCCGGGGCGATTTAAGACTAATTCCAGGTCAAAATATATTTCAAACTGACCTTTTCTGTAAAATGTGGTGCAAAAACTACGTTAGGCCTAAATTTTAGGCCTAAATTGTAGGATAAGCCTTTTTGTAGACGGGCTAATTTAATCCTATTACCAGGAAAGGTAAATCCCGTATAGACAAGAATCATTGTTTATTATTATTTTTATAAATATATTTTCAAACTTAAACATGCTGGATCGGAAAAGATCCTTTTAAGCAGGTGAAAAAGGAAAAATGTTTCCGACGGTGATTGGTCGGGTAACCGTATCTCTATATGCCTCGTTGTGATTGGATCGAGAATGTATTTAATCGTCTTTGAAAATTACGTTGTTCTTTAAACTTGTTTTGAGAGGTGTGCTGTTTATTATCTTTAGGACCCAACTCATTTTAAAATCATTGGTCATTTTAGCTGTTAACCGGTGCACAAGTTATCTGATTTGTATTTAAAGTGTTTTATTTTTACTAAGTGTTTTATATTTATAATAAATAGTTACATTAAAGAATAATTATTAATTTCACTAGAATAGATAATAATTACTAATAAATTTTAAAGCTAACCACCAAGGCTCAGCATGAGCCCCACCCCCCAAAGGCAGCCAACCCGCACCCGCAGGTGCGTCCGCCGAGCGTCCGCCGCCGCGTGCCCGCAGCGCAATATTTCCTCGTTCCGCCGCCGCATGCGCCGCAGCGCCAATATTCCGCGCGAAATGAAATATATATATATATATATATAAATATAGTATATATTATATATATATATAGTATATATATATAATATATATATAATATATATATATATTATAATATATATATATAATTTCATTCGAAGCCGAAATATTGCGCCTGCGGGCCGCACCGGCGGCGGCATTCAGCAATTATGCGCCTGCCTCGCACCGCGGCGGGCGGGGACCGGGCGCGGACGCACCTGCGGTGCGGTTGCCCTTTGCCGTGGGGCGCATGCTGAGCCCTGGTGGTTAGCTTATGAACTAGTGAATTAATTATTATCTATTCTATTGAAATTAATAATTATTCCTCAATGTTAATTATTATAAATATGATATACACTTAGTAAAAATAAAACACTTTTAATACAAATCAGATAACTTGTGCACGGCTTAACAGCTAAAATGACTATGATTTTAAAATGAGTTTGGGTCTAAAAAATAATAAAACACACACCTGCTCAAATACAAGTTAAAGAACAAAGTTAATTTCAAAAGACGATAAATAATTCTCGACAATCACATACGAGTCATATAGAGATAGGGATTACCCCGACCAATCACAAGTAAGGAAACATTCCTTTTTACCTGCTAAAAGGATCTTTCCGATCCAGCATGTTTCAGTTTCAAAATATTATTTATTAAAAATAATAATAACAATAATTTTCTTGTCTATACGGGAATTACCTTTTTACCTGGTATTAGATTAAATTAGCCCGTCTACAAAAAGCCTATATCCTAAATTTATGCCTAAATTTAGGCCTTAACGTAGTTATGCACCACATGCTACAGGAAAAGTTAACAGTTTGAAAATATTGACCTGGAATTAGTTAAATCGCCTCGTTACAAAAAGGATTACCTTAAATTTTAGACCAAAGTAGTTATTTCAGACACATATTACAGAGAGAGGTCAGTTTCGTATCTGAAAGGAGTGCGGGTTGTTGTGTTTCTCGTGAATGGATTGTCAATGTTACATAGATAATAAAATAAAATAAAGAAGAAAACCGAATTATTTAAAAAAACTTTGAAATATTTAGTTAAATCGCAGTTGTGAATAATATAAATGTAAGTGAAGAATTGTTATTTTTAATAAAAAACTTAGAATGATTTAAATAAAATACATGTTATGT
Source organism: Trachelipus rathkii (assembly GCA_015478945.1). Taxonomy (NCBI): domain Eukaryota; kingdom Metazoa; phylum Arthropoda; class Malacostraca; order Isopoda; family Trachelipodidae; genus Trachelipus; species Trachelipus rathkii. The sequence continues at coordinate 21,399 of JABUQX010097577.1, read as the reverse complement.
AGCAGAGAAAAACTTATTTTGTTATTTTATCTTATTACCATGGCTTAAAGAATGATTGTAAAGCTAAGCAATAGAACAAAACGTGCATTAGCTTGATGTTAGAGGGAGTGCTAGGGGCTGGCCTTACTGATTTCTGATTTAATGCTTTAAGGTACGTAAAATATATGTTTTAATAAAAAATTGCATAAAATTTTAGTAAAAGTTATTTTAAAACTTGATAGTTATAAAAATTTATAAACAAAAAGATTAACAGTTAATAATAAATTCTTTGCTCCAAAGATAATGATTGATTATTATAGAAGTTTTAAGAAAACTTTTGAAATAATTTTAGTTATATTTGAATGATTAATATACGTGTTTAATGAAAACATAAAATGTTTTAATAAATATCATTATATGTGTAATGTGAGTGGCGTGGGTGTGTATGTGTGCGGGTGTGTGTTGTTGTGGTGTGTGTGTGTGTGTTGTAAATCGACCGGCTGGGAGAGTAAATCTGGTGTAAGTATCTGTGTGTGAGTGTAAGTAAATCTGTGTGAGGGTAAGTAAATCTGTGTGAGTGTTTGTAACCGCTTGTGTATAAGTGTAATGTAAGTGTCTATGGACAAATGTAAGTTCATAGTGAATGTGTGTATAAGTATCAGATTGAAGTGTGTGTACCGCATGATGTATAGTTGTAAAGTAATGTCTATGGGTAAAAAGTAAGGTCATAGTGAATGTGTGTTATAAGTTTTCATAGGAATGTGTGTATTGTGTAAGTGTATTGTTGTTGTGTGGATGGTTTTGTGTGTGTGTGGGTGTGTGTGGGTGGTGTGTGTGTGTGTGTTTCTAAAAATAAACAATAGCATGAAGTAAAGATAACATTAAATTATAATTAAAATTAAAATAATAAAAATTAATAAAAATAATTAATAAAAATACTTTAAAATAAATAACAAAAATAATAAAAAGTATTAAAACAAAAATAAAAAACATAAGTTAAGAAAATATATGAGTTTAAAGCAAGTTAGCAGAAAGTGAAAAACAGTTAAAGCAGAAAGTTAAAACAGTAAAGCAGAAGGTTAAAAGTTAAAGCAGAAAGTTAAAGCAGTAAAACTTGAGTTAAAGCAGTGTAAAGCAGTAAAAAAAAAGCATACTAATCCCCCCCCTTGGTGTTAGGTTAACACCTCTATTGATGTACTGATTTACTGCTTTAAGGTATGTAATGTAATGAATATGAGTTTAAAGCAGTAAAACATATGAGTTAAAAGCAGTAAAACATGAGTTAAAGCAGTAAAACATGAGTTAAAGCAGTAAAACAGTAAAACAAAAAGCATTACTAATCCCCCTAGGTGTTAGGTAACCTCTATTGATTACTGATTTACTGCTTTAAGTATGTAATGTTAATAAATAGTGAGTTAAA
>JABUQX010097577.1:10000-15000 GCA_015478945.1 Trachelipus rathkii | reverse complement strand
TGGACGCATCGAGTTTTTACTAAAAGGAGGATCCAATATTTGCTGATAAGTAGAAAAAAAATATACTTTCAATATTCACTTTTTTTGACATGATAAATTTTTTGGAAAAGTTGAAAATTTTGATAATTTTTTTTTTACTGTATCCGATCAACATCAAATTTTTAGGGCTTGTATAGCCGGGGAAGATACACCTTTTTTGCTAGATAATTTTTTTATATACTCAAAAGAAAAATTTTTAAAAATTTCCCAAATTTTTTTTTTGAAAATTGTTCCAAGAACAAACCAAAACTAATGCATATACAAAGAAGTTATTTAAGTTAAATGTACCTCACCCCCGACTACATATGCCCTGAAAATTTCATCTACTTCGCCCGAACAGGAAAAAAATTATCGCAATTTTTCATTTCAAAATAAAAAAAAGTGGGTTTGGAAATTGGACAACGCTGAGCACAAAACTCATAAAATCGAAAAAATTCGATTGTGACTATTGTACGTAATGGGACCCATCTATTGCATGTATGTCAATTTAAGTCATTGGGAAAAAAATTCTGGAAGTTTGTACCAAGAATGTCAAAAACATGGGTCTTGAAAAATTGAAAATTCTGAAAGACTACAGACACAGAAGAAAAACACCGGAAACAACGTTTTAGAGGCAAAAAAAGCTACAGTTGGTGTTTATAGGGTCAAATCGGCTGATAATCCGAATTTATGTCTATTTTTAGGGGGGGGTGAAAATTGGGCGTAGTACGAGCCAAATATTGGAACCTCCCCATAAGGCTCTTTCGACTTAGTCGAGAAGTTTCTATCGCTTAGCACTTAAATCAGGTCTAACGATGTAGTGCTCATTTCAATTCAAATATCAAGTCCGCATATCCTAGGATAAAATACAGCGCTGAAAATCTAGTCATCTCAATTTAAGGATAATCTAGTCCTATTCAAAGCGGCTTATTTTGTTGAGTTTATAATACCTAATCACTTCTCATAAATTGCTTCTAGATTTGGATTTCTAATTCGCCTTTCAAATTGCAGTCGTCCATAAACTGTAATAGAGGTTAAAGCCACAGCAAATACTTTGATGTTGAGAAGTCCTCCTTCATTAGCATTAACGAAACATAAGTAGTTATTGCAGCAGTTCTCAAGTAACTGCAACTTTAAGGATCTATCAGCTATCATCGTGGATGCCTAGGTTTGTTTCATAAATTCTCCAGATCTTGTAAGTATTTTGTGAGCTTCCTTAATATCAAGGTATAACTTTACAAGTCTATTTAAATATCAAATTTCAATTAGGAATGTGTCTTTAGTGACAAATTCCAGATGCATTCGATTGGGCTTCATTTCGTCTAATTTTTATTAGTCGTGCTTTCTTACCTGAAATTTCAGGCTTCAATTACCTATATCGAGTGCATTCAAATCTAATTAAGAATTGTCTTATAGAGACATTTTCTTTATCTATCTCAATTATTAGAATGCGTCTTAATTGACAAATTCTAGAAAGTATTCGGGTCATTTTAAGAACATGTCAGTTCTACCCAAGAATCGCAATAGTTCAAATCGAATACGTTCGAGTCATTTTTAAGAACGTTTGCTCTACCCAAAGAATAATAGCTTAGGACGAATGCTTTCATTTCAGACATTTAGGAACCTATTTGTTCCCTGTCTATTCGAATCAAAATACCTAGGTTAAAATTTGTATTAAGCCTTTATACAACTGTTTATATATGGTTAAAGTTAGTACAAATCCTATGGCTTCCTAATTAATTATTCTAACTGTCTAATACTGTCTATTTATGGTTTAAGGTAAATTTCGCCATAGGTAGAAAGCTTCCATCTCTAAGAGATGGATTGGGACAGCTTCAAATGTCAATCGGACTTTCCGAAAGAAACAAAACAAAACTTATTACCTACTTACTCAAGATGGAGAAAAAGAGTTACTCGCCTCTAAAACATCCCGTGAGAGACAACAATCTTTCAACACCAAGGATCCTTTCATTGTTTCGATCTAAAAGATCATTCTTTAAAAATGTGAGTAAGTTCTTTCGTTTTCTTTGCTCAGAGTCTATCTAATTCGCAATCAATTATCTTATTTTATTTTATTCCGAGGTGTTTAACCATATGTTATAAGGTATGAGGAAGCGATTCCTGTGGGTTTTTAATGATCGATCACTTATCAGTATAGATTTCATACCCCGCCCCCCTTTTCTTAGCACTTCTAGCTGTAATGCCTACTTAACGGAATATACCCGATTCTAGCTATTGCATCCTATATAACGACGAGCTGAATTCGATTCGAAAGCTATAATATAATATATATATATATAATATATATATATAATATATTATAATATATATATATAATATAATATAATAATATATATAATATATAATATATATATATATATATATATATATATTTATATATAATATAATTGAAATAAAATACAATAGACTCAAAGCGTTAAATTTAATGTATAATGCTAAATGATATAACGATTATTCAATAGTAAATTTTAAATTCAATCAGGTAAAACAGCCCATTTATTCACCCGTATAATATCTTCAAGTAGAAAATATTACCGCTTCGCTAGAATGTGGCCGCCTGCGGGCGACACGCGTCGTTCCGCGCCGCGTTCGCGTACCCAGATCCGCGTTTGGAGCCAGATTTCCAGTCCGGCTCCGACTCAGGATCCGAATTCCAATCTGTTCCGGACTTAGCCCAGAACCAGAGCATACGATGAACTCTTCTTCTTCTTCTTCTCTCACTATCTATGTTTGGGAACCTTTGTACATATACCTCTTATCAAACAATCCTTCACTGGATGTTCGTAATAACATCACAGGACTCTTATATCGCTGGGATAACGTTCACTGATTACGAATTAAGATAGTTTTAATCTAGCCTTCAGTGGTTCGAAAGTTGTTTGCAGTGGAGAACTTTTAGTATTATATTATTATTATTATTTATTATTATTATTATATTATTTTATCTATTATATTATTATTATGATTAATTATTATTATACTTATTATTATTATTATTATATTATTAAATGGGTAAAATTAGCGTCCGTGTTTAAAGCTTAGTGCACGAGTAATGTGAAAATATAAAGGTATACGATGAATAGAAACGGGATGTGGTTGATATATCTAATAGTAATATAAAATTCACTCGGTTCTACTACTGCTACTACTACTACTTCTACTACTTACTACTACTACTACTACTACTACTTACTACTAACTACTACTACTACTACTTACTACTCTACTACTACTACTACTGCGACTACTACTACTACTACTTATACGAGTGAGGTCATGATGTATTCGGACTTCTTCTTCTTCTTCTTCTGCTTCTTCTTTTCTCTTCTTCTTCTTCTTCTTCTCTTTTCTTCTTCAGCTATCTATGTTTGGGACCTTTGTACATACCCCCCTCTTGCAAGGCAATGCCTGACGGGCAGAGGTCGTAATGAGGCACTGGCGGCGTTCAATGCGTATGGGACGTCCTTTCACTGACACGAATGATTAAGATAATTTAATCAGTACAGTCGTTGCGAAGTGTATAGTGAAAAACTTTAAACAAATTATTAAATTGTGACGTTGTGATATATAAAAGTTTATGTACAGCGTATAGATGCACAAATACTACTACTACTACCTTTACACCTCAACTACAAAAAAAAAAAAATACTACTACTGACAATAATAAATTTTACTACTACTACAGGCACTACTATTACTACTACTGCTACTACCAAAGCTTAACTGTTACTACGATAGGCACCTTGAGTATTCGAGCTGCTTGGATAGATACTTATTGACGACGCGGAATCCTTATTGGTAGATTGTAAGCACTTATTTATTATTTATTATTAATATTTATTATTATTATTATATTATTATTATAATTATTTATCATTATAATTATTATTATCTATTATATTATTACTATTCATTATTATTATTATTATTATATCATTATTAATTATTATTAGGTGTTGTGGTTGTTGTGTTGTGTGTTGTTATTATTTTTAATTATTATTATTATTATTATTATTATTATATATTATGTTATTATTATTATTATTATGATACTTATTATTATTATTATTATTATTATTATTATGATTATATATTATAATTATTATTTAGATACGAAGTTATTCTCATGAAAAAAGCGAGTTTGCTAGACTTAAACAGTTAAAGCAGGTATAGTAAAGCAGTAAAAAACAACGGGATGGACAGAGGGTGGTGCGGACACCCATGGGTTTGCGGTACTGCTTTACTGCTTTTAGGGTATGAAAAAACATGTTTTATTAAAAATTTGACAACTTTTTTCCTCGAAAAACAAAATGTTTTCAAAAAATCTGTTAATAATGAAACAAGTCCATAAATAAAAAGCATCAGGTTGAAATAAAAAATAAGAATCTACGTATACACAACTCTACCTACCACCACATCTTGCTTACAACGGGCTTGTAAACACAATTAGGTAAGTCGAAATGCAAAGTTTTTGACTCGAGTAACCCTCATCCGTACCCCATTTCAGCTATATACCCCGGTTTTGAGTTCGGTCCCATGTCAAATGGAACCTTACCATTTTGATTCACTCTGGAATCAATCATGCATCACTTTATCATTCGGCAATTTCTTAGCATTTTGTTGCAATTCTTCTGGGAACCCCTTAAGCTGTCCTCAACTCAATGCGAGCATGAAAAACAAATTATAAACACACTAATACCGGTTAGGGCACCGATACATCCCACGACTCAGCTACTCCTCCATATGAGACTTCTTCTCATCTTCATCATATAATTATATAATATATATAGTATTATATATATATATATAATACTATAATATATAATATATTATATATTATATAATATATATATATATATTATATTTATTTATAAGCATTCCATGTCTTAAAGACACTACGTCATCCTATATTGAAGTGTACTTAATTAAGTATGCGCTGAAAGTGTGCTAATTAAGTACAC
>JABUQX010097577.1:0-2500 GCA_015478945.1 Trachelipus rathkii | reverse complement strand
AAGCCGGTGACATCATCGATCACACTATCATAATATTTTGTATTAACAATTTTGATGTCCACCATTTAGAGGGTTATTTCTAACGTTCTAAGCCGGTGACCTCATCGATCACACTATCGTCTTAATTTGTAATAACAGTTTTGATGTCCACCACTTAGAGGGTTATTTCTAACATTCTAAGCCGGTGACATCATCGATCACATTACAATAATATTTTGTAATAACAGTTTTGGGGTTCACCGTTTAGAGGGTTAATTATAACGTTCTAAGCCGGTGACCTCATTATCTTCCCTCAGACTAGCCTTGAGTGGACTGTAAAGTCTTTGCTAGTCGGTGTTCTGTAGTTCTGTAGTTCTTCTTCTTCTTTTTTTCTTCTTCTTCTTCTTCTTCTTCTTCTTCTTCTTCTTCTTCTTCTCTTCTCTTCTTCTTCTTCTTCTTCTTCTTCTTCTTCTTCTTCTTCTTCTTCTTCTTCTTCTTCTTCTTCTTCTTCTTCTTCTTCTTCTTCTTCTTCTTCTTCTTCTTCTTCTTCTTAAATTTTTTTCGTTGACTAAACATAGAACGTGTAAGACATATTTATTGTTTACGGAATACTAATTCAGCAGAAATAGCAGAAAATTTTAGAAGAGATTCATTCATATAAAATATATAAAAAAGGAAAAAAATTTAATTTCAGTTTGTAAAATTAACATTTTATTTATTGAATACTTTATTTTAATCCTTCGACTTTTCAATTTTTTTTAAACTATTCTTATTTTGGTGAACAACATTATTGAATATATAGTTGGCTTGCTAACTCGCTACACTTGTTTCAGCTGTATATCAGCCGTTGGTTATTCCAGATTTTAAAGGAAAACACTCTGGCTAATAAATAATCTCCTATTGGTTTTTACCTTCTGTAGCTTTTGAGAATTGCTAAAAAAATTCAGACTGATATTATGAAAATAAAGATAATGAAATAAGACTGATATTAGGGAAATAAAGAATTTAAACGTGATTAAGGCTCCAAAACAAATTGCAAATAATAAAGAAAAGGCTACTTTAATGGGTAAGATTTGTAATATTTCAGAAGAAATTAAAATTACTGAAAGGGCCTTAGGCTCTTTTAAAAGTACTTCTGAATCGCTTAGATTACCTGAGGTAATTACTAGCAATGCTAATAAAGACAAAGAAAATAACAAGGAAAACAAGTTTATGAAGGTCTCTAATGGATGTAAACCTAAATTGAGGCCTGAATTTAGAGTTCCCGTTTCAAATCCCTTTTCCCTTCTAGAGGTTGAAGGGTGTGAATCGGAGACAATCTTGATTGGTGACTCTATAGTGCAGAATATGAATGAAGAATTCGTGAAACGCAACCCTACAAAAAGGAAATGTAAAATGGTTTCTGGGGGAACAATATCGGTCTTTGATAAATCCCTTAAGGATTTACAAATTAAAAACAATAGCCTAGCGTGTGTCATGATTGGGTCACAAGATGTGTATGAAAAGGAAAATACGACAAATGACCTAATCAGCAAATATAGAATTCTAATTAAAAATTTGAAAGAAAGGTCAGGTAATATTTTATGTTTAGGAATTTTGCCTCGTTGTTTAATGGGACTAAGAGTTTCCAGCAGAGCAATTTTTTTCAACACAAGACTGGAAGAAATTTGTAGGGCAGAAAACGTCTATTTTGCTAACCTTTGGGGTAGCTTTGATGGTCAGAATAATTTATACAGAAAAGACGGTATTCATTTAAATGATGTTGGTGACGCGCGATTAGGTCGATTATTGAACAATGAGGTCACAAAAATGCATAAGGAGATAAACTGTAGCAAACAGGTTTTTCGGAAAGGTCCAAATCCCCGTTCAACATTTGCGAAATGAAAGCTATGTCTTTCAACGCAAGAAGCATTCGTAACAAAATAAATGAATTTAAAGCTATTGTTTACACAGAAAACTACGATATAGTTACAATCACTGAAACATGGTGCAACTTTAAAGATCGTGATTTTATTTCAGAATTTCAAATTAATGGTTATAAGTTATTTTTCAAAGATAGAAACAATAATAGGGAAGGGGGAGGCGTTATGATTTATATTAAAGACATATATCAAACTACTCAGCTAGAACTAGTCTGATAGTTAAATGAATTGATTCATTGGAAATAAGATAGAAACATTAATATAAATTTTATTTAAAATAAATTTTATCGTCCACGCGTCCCCACAATCAGCAAACAGATGTAGTTGTGTATATTCGAATAAGGCAAAATTTTTTCCGAAGGGTATACAATAATTTTGTAGGAGATTTTAAGTTAACCTGCCTCAAAGATTAACCTATAAATTTACTTGGAAGCAGATCTATTCCGAAAGAAAATAGATTACTAAAGTTCTTAGGAGATAATTCCTTTTCAAAAAATAATTGTATTGCCCCAAGAGGGAAACATTAATTTTAGACCGTAACTAATAGTGAGGTCATCTGAACCTTGGTAAGTGAGGAGAAGTGTTTTGAAGGTTATAGA
>JABUQX010097576.1:0-32333 GCA_015478945.1 Trachelipus rathkii | reverse complement strand
GGCATACATACATATATGGACATTTTAAAAACATCAAGTGGGTTAAAGAAAGAAAGAGTGAGAGCAGGAGAAAGAGGAGGAGAGAGAGGAGAGTATAGAAGAGAGAGAAAGAGAGAGAGAGAGAGAGAGAGAGAGAAAGAGGAGGAAAGAGTAGTGGATGGAGGATGGATGGAGGAGGAAGGAATGGTGGAATAAATGGAATGAAGTCTGCAAATATCTTTAGTGCTGCTGTTTCATTAATTGTTTAAATTGTAAGATTTTGAACCCAGAGGGAGCTAGGGTTAAAAATTGAAAATTAATGCCAGATGCAGACTAATTATATATATTGTTTTTGTATAATGTCGTATAATAGATATGTTAGGTCAGTATTTGAATATTGTCTACAAATTTAGCACCCTTATTAAAAAAAAGACAGAAATGCTGAAGAGGGCGCAACGTAAAGCAAAGAGGAGGTAGATTTTTGGCCTTGAGGATAAGAATAGGCGTGAAGTTGTTTAGATAGGCCCCATGCGGCTTCTTAAATATTATTATTTATTATTTATTATGAGTTGACTGATTCTAGAGGGCCAATGCAGCTTCTTAATTATTAATTTTATTGGTTGACCTGGGACAGTCTAAAAAAGGACCATACGGCTTCTCAAGTATTATTCTTATTTGTTGACTGGGACATTCCAGAGGGGTCAATGCGGCTTCAAATATTATTTTTAATTATTAATTATTATTGGTTGACTGGGACAGTCTAGATATACCCCATGCGGCTTAAGTATTATTCTTAATTATTATTTGATATTTATTATGAGTTGACTGGGATATTCTAGGGTCATCGTGGCTTCTTAATATTAATTTTCATTGGTTGATCAGATAGTCTAAAAAGGACTATGCGGTTTTTTTTTTTTTTTAAATATTATTTATTTATTATGTATTGACTGGGACATTCTTAGAGGCGTCAATGCGGTTTGTTAATTATTATTTTTTAATTGTTATCTATATATTATTGTTAGTTGACTGGGACAGTTTGGTAGGTTATGTTGTTGGTATTATTCTTCATTATTTATTATATTGACCAACATCTAGAGGATACGTGGTTTAATTATTGTTTTTTATTAAAGTTGATCATTTCAGGCTCTTGATATATTGACTTGAGAATAATGGTGCTTCCTTTATTATTTTTCAGAATAATTAGAAGCTGTATTGACCCTCTAGAATGTCCCAGTCAACCCATAATAAATAAGAATAATACAAGAAGCCGCATGGTTCTTTTTGTCCCAGTCAACCAATAAAAAATTAATAATTAAGCAGCTTATTGGCCCCTTTAGAATATCCCAGTAAACACATAATAAATAATAAAATAAGAATAATAATACTTAAGAAGTTGCATAATACCGCAAGACGTCCTAGTCAACCAATAATACTAATAATTAAAAATAATACTAAGCCATTATTATTGGATCCTTTCTAGAATGTCCCAGTCAACTCCATTATAAATAAGAATAATACTTTAGAAGCCCTTTCTAGACTGTCCCAGTCAACCAATAAAAAAATTAATAATTAAGAAGTAGCATTGGCCCTAGAATATCCCAGCATCAAATACACAAACAATAAATAAGACATTAGTTTATTTAAGAAGCCGTATGGGCCTATCAAGACTGTCACAGTACACCACTAATACCACAATTAAAATAATACTCAAGCCACATGAATCCTTCTAGAATCCCAGTCAACCATTATAAATAAGAATAATACTTACGAAGCCGCATGGTCCTTTTTAGACTGTCCCACCAATAAAAAAATTGAATATTGAGAAGTTACTGGCCCCTCTAGAATGTCCCGGTTAACCCATAAAATTAAGAATTAGGAATAATTTTTAATAATAATGTAATTAATGAATAGCATTTATAATTAAGAAGTCACACCTGCCTACGTCCTTAGCGTCAACCAACAATACCATTACTAAGAATTAATAAAGTGACATTGGCTCTAGAATGTCCCAGTCAATCCATAATAATAAATAAATAAGAATATCTAGATTGTCCCAGTCAACCCATAATACATAATAATTAGATTTATTCTAATTATTATTTATGGGTTGGACTGGGGACAGCCCAGATAGGCCCATGCGATTCTGGAATTATTATCCTTATTTATACTTTAAGTTATTAACTGGGGGACAGTCTAGGTATATTCCATGTGGCTTCAATTATAAAATACTATTCATTAATTAAATTAATTATTAAAAACTATTCTTAATTCTAAATTTTATGGGTTGACTTGGACATTCTAGAAGGACAATGCGGCTTCTCAATTATTACAATTCTTGGTCATTTACTAGGAAAGCTCCAAAAGGACCATGTATTTTAAGTATTATTGTTATTTATTTTGAGTTGACTGGGACATTTTAGAGGGATTAATGTAATGTGGCTTCTTAATTATTATTTTTAATTATTAATTATTATTGGTTGATTGGGACAGTCTAGATAGGCCCATGCTGTTTCTTAAGTATTAATATTATTTGTGTTGTGATATTGGTTGACTGGCACATTCTCCAGAGTGCTCAATTCTTTAATTTAAATATATAATTTTCTTGCTTGACTGGGACAGCTCCAACATTACCATGTGGCTTCTAAGTATTGTTTTATATATTATGGCTAACTAGGACATTCTGTGAGGGGTTCATACAGCTTCAAATTATTATTCTTAATTATTAGTTATTATGGGTTGACTGACAGTCTAGATAGGCCCATGCGTCTTCTGAATTACATATTATTATTCTTATTATTAATTATAATGGATTAAATCAGACATTTGAGGGGCCAATGTGGTTTTTTTAATCAATATTCTTAATGATTACGATAAAGTTGGTATATTTGGGACAGTTTAGAAATGTATTTTAGATTTATGCCTTAAACTTAAAATAATTAGCATTAATCTACAATTAGTCCTAATCTTAATTTTTATGGGTTGAATGGGACACTCTAGATTGGATTCTGTTTCACTTTATATAGCCTATATATATATGTAGGTATATATATATATATATATATATATATATATATATATATATATATATATAGTTAGTGAGAGAGAGTGAGAGAGAGAGAAAGAGAGAGAAAGAGAGAGAAAGAAAGAGGGTGGTGGTGGCAGGCAGTGGATGGAATGGAATGGAAGGAAGAAATGGATAAACGAAACGCTAGTAATTTCAAATTCTGTTAGGTTGCTCTTTCCGTGCTTACCGAATTTTAGAAAATGCTAACGAAAAAATGTAAACAATAAGACGGTGTCGTAGTAGTTTGTTGATTTGATGAATGTTTCATTCATGAAATTAACTTTAAATCTAATTTTCTCAAACGAAACTCCATCACAATAGTTGATCAATTATTTGTGATAAAACCATTTGTTATTTTTTATTTTTGTTTATTCAAAAACCAATCGATCCTTCAGAACAGCTGATCGCAAATTTAGTAAACAATCGGTCGATTATGCCCAAAATTCGTGCTAAAACTGTAAGCATTTCTTACCGTTAGCACAATGCAAATGGAAAACGCCTGATATATATATATATATATATATATATATATATATATATATATATATATAAAAAAAAGAGAGGAGGATGGAATGGAATGGTGTGGTGTGCAGTCCAATGTACTTCCCACTCATAACAGCAGCACCCTGCCCTCTGCACTTTTTAATTGAAATGTTATTGCTTTCTAAAAACTTACACACTTCACTTTCTAAACCTTCGGCCTTTTTGATTTTTATAGATAAACCTGAATGACTCATTAATTTGAAGCTTCTTTTCATCGTAATTGATGCAGACATATCTTATTACTACTGACAGTTGGTCAGTTTTAGAAATATCTTTGGTCGTATCTAAAATAAGAGAAAAAAAGGGCGCATCTTGAGTTTCACTTATTATGTCACGCTAAACATGTTATACGGTGATGAGTATAATGTATATATATATATATATATATATATATATATATATATATATATATATATATATATATATATATATATATATATATATATATATATATTATTGATATTGAGAGATATACATAAATATAAAGAGATACAAATACATATGCATATACAAATAAAAAAATTTTTTTTTTTAAAAAAAATATTATAAATAAGTTTCCGCTTCAGGTGTGGCTAAGGTATGCTGGGATGGAACGACAGCAAAACTCCAGGGGCATCACTGTTACGTTGGGCGTAATACAGGAATCAGAAGGCTAGATACAACAACGTTTCTTGTCATAATCTATTTAAACGAAATAATAGACACAATTAATATAATGAAACAATTAACAATAATAATAATAATAATAATAATAATAATAATAATAATAATAATAATAATAATAATAATAATAATAATAATAATAATGAGATTATAAAATGAGATATAAAAGTTACGCATGAAATAATGCGTTTTCTCTTTATAATTAACAATTCTATTTAGGATAGACTATTATATTTAATCAATAAATTTTTGCGCATAGATTCGTTATATAATTGAATAAAATATTAAAAAGTTACTTAAAATCTAAATAAAATGTAATACACAATAAAGGTTATTTATGCTAAATGATTTTTACTAAGTATCACTACAAAGAATTATTCACTTTACGAAAAGGCACAAAAATTAGGCTTTAGAAAATAACACGAAATGCTGACCTTGTAGCATTCGAGGGCAAAGGTTACACTGAAGATTGATGGAGCACTAAACGTGTGTAACAAAATCACTGATGCTCACAAAATAAATGTTAATAAGATTTAGCGAATTATCTATGATGAATACAGGTTATTTTGGACGTTATAGAGGAGAGGCTCCAAAATGCTTGTTCGAGGAGAAAATGGCGGGATCGATGACCAATAGCAAACAAGAATTTTATCACGTGAGAAGGAGGACGACAATAATGAAAAAGAAGAAAGAGAAGGTAATATGGCTCCCCTCTGAACAGTGGAGCGTCGTGAAGATCAAGGTGAAAATCGGACAACAGGGCGTAGAGTTCGTCCATAACGCGATATAGAACGAGGTAGACAAGACGGTAAGGTTGGAGTTGGGATAGGTTCCGGATTCGGAGGAGGAATCGGTATTGGAGCAGGAGGCGGAGATATCGTAGCGTGGGGCGCTGAAGTAGCTGGCGAAGGAGTGACAACAGTTGAAGGAGTTGGCAAAGGGTCAGGTGGAGAACAAGTTGATGTAAAAGGCAGAATGGGCATAAAGTCGATATTATCTTGCGAAGTAGAGGTAGATGGAGCGGGTGCAGGTGGAGAAAGAGTGGTGGAAGAAGCGGGATCATGTTCGAAATAAGCCGGTTTGATCCTATCCACTGATATATTTTCTACTTTGCTCCCCTTCTGTAAAGTGAAGTACTTTCGATAGCGTTTTAATACGAGGAAGGGTCCGTCATAGCGGGACTACGGTGTGAGTCATGCCGAATTAATACGTGAGAGCAAGTCTCCAAATCCGCAGGCATGTAAGTTGGACGGGGAGGATGACGTGGCAAAGATGGCTTCCATGCCTCAGTACACTGACGAAGGCGAGCCAGGAAGGTGTGCTGGTTCGTAGCTTTTGGAGAGGGAAGTATAAACTCACCAGGTATTCGTATGGTGGAGCCATAGACGAGCTCAGCAGAGGAGCATTTAAGGTCTTCTTTGTACGAAGTTCTGATACCGAGGAGGACAAGAGGAAGGGTTTCGGACCAATTTTCCGGTGTTCCATGGGCCATAAGAGAAGCTTTTAGCTGCCGGTGATAACGTTCCACCATGCCTTGACTCTGCGGATGATAGCTGCAAGAGCGAAGGCGCTTGGAGCCGATTAGAGTCATAAGGTCCTTCCAGAGGTGAGACTCAAACTGCCTACCCTGGTCTGTGGACACGGTCGAGGGAGTGCCAAACCTGGCTATCCAGTTGTACAAAAATGCCTGAGCAATTGTCTCGCTAGAAGTATCTCGCAATGGTATGGCTTCTGCCCATCGAGTGTATCGGTCTATGCAAGTCAAAATATGTGTGAAACCATTTGAGGGTGGTAAGGGGCCGACTAAATCAACGTGTACCTGGTCAAAACGTTCACCAGGGGGAATAAATTGCTGAAGAGGTGCGACAGTGTGCCTGTGCACTTTGGATTTTTGACAGTTGAGACACTGCGTTGTCCACTGTTTAACATCCTTTAGTAAGGACGGCCAGACGAAATGCTTACCTATTTTGACTTGACTACCTTTTACCCCTGGGTGCGACACGTCGTGAATGGTGTGAAACACCTTTCTGCGCATGGGGGTTGGTACTACTGGACGAGGATGTGCGGAAGAGACGTCGCATAACAAAGGTGGAAAACCAAAAATTTCTACAGTTTGAATGTCGTAAGAAGAAGCACTAGGAAAAACAATCTCTTCGAGTTGCTGCAGACGAGCCATTTCAACGAAATCAATGTCTGGTAAAGGAGAGATAGCGTTAATTCGGGATAGAGCATCGGCAGGAATGTTGTCTTTTCCTTTTATATGGCGGATATCAGTTGTGAATTGGGCAATGAATTCAAGGTGGCGGGCTTCACGAGGTGACTGTTTCACTGTGGAAGCTGTAATGGCATGCGTGATGGGTAAATGATCAGTTACAACATGGAATTCCCGACCTTCTATGAAGTAACGGAAGTGCTTAATAGCTAAATAAATTGCGAGAAGTTCCCTTCCAAATGCGCTGTACCTTGTTTCAGGCGGCTGGAACTTTTTAGAAAAGAAAGCTAATGGACGCCATTCGTCATCAATAAATTGTTGCAGCACAGCTCCAGCTGCGAAGTCTGAAGCGTCAGTGTTGATTCTAGTCGGGGCTGCGTCAGATGGAAATATAAGTAACACGGAAGAGGCAAGGGCTTCCTTGATGGCGGTGAAGGCATTAGTTGCTTCGTCGTTCCAATCTACAGTGACAGAAGCAGCAGAACCTTTACGTGGATGCTTAAGAAGTGCGTGGAGAGGAAGGAGAATTTTAGCAGCGGACGGAATGAAACGATGGTAAAAATTTACCATCCCTAAGAAACGACGAAGTTGACGCTGTTTTACGGGTTTCGGAAAATCACGAATGGCTGCCACACGATCCTCAAGAGGACGTATACCTTCGGCAGAGATTGTATGTCCGAGAAAAGTTAGGGATGAAACTCCGAATTCACATTTGGAAGAGTTGACACATAGACCAAATTCACTTAGTCTGGTAAAAACTTGCCTGAGATGTGAAGTATGTTCTTCTGGAGAAACACTGGCAATCAATAAGTCGTCTATGTAGGCGAAGACGAAAGGTAAGCCGCGTAATACTGAGTCTAGAAGACGTTGGAATGATTGACTAGCATTTCGTAAACCGAATGGCGTTCGAAGAAATTCGTAAAGACCGAAGGGAGTGATAATGGCAGTCTTATGAATGTCGTCCGGATTGACGGGAATTTGAAAAAATGCGGAAATTAAGTCAATTTTTGAGAAGATGGTACAACCAGAGAGATGGGATGTGAAATCCTGTAAATGAGGTACATTATAACGGTCCGGGCGGGTACCAGCCATACCGCCACGCTATCGGCCCGAAACCATAACAGCTGCGCCTCGGACTCTATTACGCCCTCTGCAGACCTGGCTCGCTGCTTTGAGTTTATCCGGTGCAAGTCGCCGAGCGTGAGAGAATGGAGGTCTGCCGGAAGTTTCAATGTGATGAACGACATTGTGTTTCACAGGAGGAAATTTGGAGACTGGAGAAAGAAGCTCTGGAAAATCGGTGATTAATAATGATTCAAAAATATTATTAGATGGAGAAAGATGTATGCCACTGATGGAAGCAGACGCACGAATACAAGCGGATGAGAAATGTGTCTCAAAATCAATGATGCGGTTGTGGTTCATGTCAACAAGAAGGTTGAAGTGGGACAGAAAGTCGGCACCTATTATTGGTAAAGTGACGTCGGCTATCGTGAAGTCCCATATAAAGTCACGACGAAACGAGAGCGTTAAATGGAGTCGTTTGGTACCATAAGTGTTAATGGTTGTGCCATTGGCAGCGCGTAAAGAGCCTGATGCTTCTGGAGCATGAGTTTTCCCGAGGATGGAACGAGGTACAGCTGAAATTGAGCTCCCGGAATCTACGAGATAAGATAGTTTGGTGGAGGGATCGTAGACACAAAGCAAGTTGGACGCTTTTGAAACCACCCCGAGCGTGTTTACGGAGTGGTGTTTGAGTTTAAATTCCCGAATGTACAAGGCTTAAGACATGACCGAGTTTGGTCTCCAAAACGTTGATGATTTCTACAAATACCCTGCTGGTTATGTGACGGAAACTGAACCAAAGCCTGAGAATCAACAGGAGAAGAGGCGAATTGACGCGAAGGAGTAGGTGAGCGACGATATGAACGTCGTTGCATAGTTGGAGAGCGAGAATTATGACCATAATTGTAAGCAGAATAAGTATTTGATGCATTGGGAGGAGGCTGAGGGTATGAAGGGGGTTGCGAATAAGGATGAGGAGAGGACTGAGGATACTGTTGTTGAGGATAAGGATATTGTTGATGGAGGATAAGGATATTGTTGTTGAGGATAAGGAGGGGAAGGAGGAGGGGGAGGAGGAGGAGGAGTTGAATGCACGCATTCTATTAGTTAAATCCATGATGGTGTTCTGTAACACCTGAAGTTGTGACACAATATATGCATTTTCTGTGGGCGACGGTTGTCGAAGTGCATTGACTGACTCACTCACATGCGAAAGTGACGCTGGTGTTAAGTTATTATTACTGGTGGGATCCGTGATATGCGAAACTTGTGAAGGTATGTCTGCTGTCGTAAGAGGTTTCGCTTTGCAAATTCTGTCAGCAAAAGTAGCTAGTTCTTGTAGTGAACAATTAGGGTCGACGGTGGCTAAGCGCAATTGCATCTCTGCAGGGAGTTTCTGTAGGAAGAGATGACGTACAATATGTATACAATTACCTACAGGAGGACCGTCGAGAAGATTGAGCATATCAGATAACAGAACTGATGGCAAACGATCTCCAAGAGAGCCGCCTGTCAAAAGCTTTTTTACTTTTTCAGCATCGGTTTCTCCCAGCCGGTTTAAAAGTTCGGTTTTAAGTTGGGTATAGGGCTGGTTGTGGGAATGTAAGGAAGGTAAAACATCCTTTAGGCGCTGTAAAACGTGAACAGGTAATATGTTTAAAAGAGCTCTAAAGCGTGCAAGCTCATTGGTGGATTCGAGCTGGAGCTCGAGTAGCGTGAACGTTAGTTCTAAGTCATTATTTACGAACTTACCAGTATAGACACTAGGTGATTCCCTGTCTGAAGCAGGTGATTGCGATATTACGTTGACGTTATCTGAGTTTGCAGCGTCAGGAGGGGACATGATTTATAAATGTTAATATAATACGATTGTAAAAAAAATTTTGAAAACAATATTACGAGACAAAAAATATATGCTTAAGATGCGATTTGCATACGCTAAATATTATAAAAATAGTGGTCAGGGACCAAATAACACACTAAATACTACAAATAAGTATGCAAAGGATGACAAAAATATATAGGAGGCCGCTTTTACGGGCCAAAATAGTTTAAAACTGATGAGTTGAAAATGGTAATTTGGGCCGGAAATGGCCTTGATAATATTCTAAAAAATTTTTTTTAAAAAAAAAAATATATTAAATAAGTTTCCGCTGCAGGCTGTGGATCCTGTTGAGATGAGAGAGATTTCAGGGTAGCTGTAGGTATGCTGGGATGGAACGACAGCAAAACTCCAGGGGCATACGTTGAGAGTAATACAGGAATCAGAAGGCTAGATACAACAACGTTTCTTGTCATAATCTATTTAAACGAAATAATAGACACAATTAATATAATGAAACAATTAACAATAATAATAATAATAATAATAATAATAATAATAATAATAATAATAATAATAATAATAATAATAATAATAATAATAATAATAATAATAATGAGATTATAAAATGAGATATAAAAGTTACGCATGAAATAATGCGTTTTCTCTTTATAATTAACAATTCTATTTAGGATAGACTATTATATTTAATCAATAAATTTTTGCGCATGGATTCATTATAATTGAATAAAATATTAAAAAGTTACTTAAAATCTAAATAAAATGTAATACACAATAAAGGTTATTTATGCTAAATGATTTTTACTAAGTATCACTACAAAGAATTATTCACTTTACGAAATGGCACAAAAATTAGGCTTTAGAAAATAACACGAAATGCTGACCTTGTAGCATTCGAGGGCAAAGGTTACACTGAAGATTGATGGAGCACTAAACGTGTGTAACAAAATCACTGATGCTCACAAAATAAATGTTAATAAGATTTAGCGAATTATCTATGATGAATACAGGTTATTTTGGACGTTATAGAGGAGCGGTTCCAGAATGCTTGTTCGAGGCGAAAATGGCGGTATCGATGACCAATAGCAAACAAGAAATTTATCACGTGAGAAGGAGGACGATAATAATGAAAAGGAAGAAAGAGAAGGTAATATGTCTCCCCTCTATATATATATATGTATATATATATAGAGAAGAAAATTTAGATATATATATATATATATATATATATATATATATATATATATATATATATATATATATATATATATATATATATTTTCTCTTTATGAGAACGCAGAGGTCGAGAATTTGAGCTTCATCACTCACGATCGGCTAAAAAGACTGCATCAAATATCTATCGTCTAAATTATGGAAAGATTTATTATTTTATCAATTTATTAGTATTATTATTATTATTCAATGATGATATCAATGTTAGAACTCCATACATTAACTTTGATCAGCTATTGCGAATTCTATGCTAAAATTAATTATAAACTTAGCATTAGTTATTTATTTAAAATATTGGATGTACAATGCAACTTTCGAAGCTATAGTGAGACTATATATATATATATATATATATATATATATATATATATATATATATATATATATATATATATATATATATATATATATATATATATATATATATATATATATATATATATATATATATATATATATATATATATAATGTAAAGTTATGTATGGGGCTTTTTGCCTAATCACTCGTGCTTTAAATATCTATTAAAATATTATAAAGGAGTACTTTATCTTTTCATCAGGAGCTCACTTCGTTCACCTTGTAATACTTTCTTCAGAATTGAATCGTTAGAACTTATAAGGAATAGATCTTCATCTTACTAAACAGTGAGATTATTAATCCCCTAGACAACAGAATTAGATCTATATTTACAAGAACCCGCAAGAAGCAATCGGCCCTTCTTGACAAATTGGTTGGCCTGTCCGAAAAAGTTCTATTTTCCTCCTGATTCTTTGTATAACTATTCTCCACGATGGACCTACAAGCGATAGTCCAAATAGCCAAGGATCTTGGCCTTAAGAACAAAGAAGCTGTAGAGTTCATCAAAGAAAGGGAACGTGCTTTCGCCGAAGAAGCCGAACGCAAAGCTATCCTTAGGGAAAAAGAGATTCAAGCTAAGAAAGAAGAGATTCAAGCTAGGAAAGAAGAAATTCAAGCTAGGAAAGAAGAGATTCAAGCTAAAAAAGACGAAGACGAACGTAATAGAGCAGAAGCCGAGCGTATAAGAAGTCATGAACTGGAACGTATCAGACTTCAAGCGCAATTACAACCACCCGTTGTAAACAACGGTCACCTCAACGCTAAAGTACCTAATCTAGCACCATTCAACGAGGCTACTGACGAAATGAATGCCTATATTAAAAGATTTGAGTATTATGCTACAGCCTCTAAATGGGATGCCGGCTTGTGGTCATTTTATTTAAGTTCACTCCTTACTGGACGCGCCCTGTCCGTATTTCGTAACCTCCCATCCGAAGATACGACTAACTTTGCTAACCTCAAGCAAGCACTATTAACTGAATATAATACGGAGGAGGATTATCGAATTAAACCTAGGGACGCAAATCCGCAGGAAGATGAAACTCCTTCGGGAAAGTGGACTCTCTGACTTAGATCCATTAGCGTCTCGCACTGACGAATATTTCCAGGCGAGAGGAAGTAAATTGAGTCTCGAACAGAACGATGCCAATACATCATTTCAGCCCCTTCTTAACGACGAGGGCAAAAGAATCATAAGTCAACACGAGGGCCAACAGTTTTATTCTAAGACCTGCGGAGAGAGGGGTCATAACCATAAGACCTGTTATTCATCCCGAGAAGGAAAAGGCAATCTCAAACAAAAAGATGGCAAAAACTACAATCACGATAAAACGTGGAATTTAAGACGTCAGGGCCTCAACGAAATTGAAAATGCTGCGATACAAATTACCACCCATCCCCAGGATAACGTTACTGCCTCCTGTTGTTAATTAACGAAGAAGTCGACGACGTTCGTAATTTCATCCATGATGGCAAAATCAAAGTAGAAGGTAAATCTATACCGGTAATATCACTGTCATGTCGACAAATCTCGAAAGATGACAACCAAATACCCATTGCACATGGAAAAGTAAACGGTCAACGCGTCAACGTTTTAAGGGATACTGGATGCAGTGGTTTAATTATTAAACGCAACCTTGTCGATGAAAGACAATTCACAGGTAACTTTAGGAAAATGTTACTGATTGACAGTACCTTGAGGATAGTACCGGAAGCACATATTTTTGTTGAAACACCATTTTATACAGGAGAGGTAGAAGCACTCTGTTTGGATGACGCACTGTATGATCTAACGATTGGAAACATCGAAGGTACCCTCGGACCCGAAGTCATCGACGTTGAAACAAAGGTAGCGGTGGACTCTAAAGATGCTACTAGCAATGATTATGGGAATGAGATAACCAGTGTCAGGAGTATCCAGGGAGACGACCCTGTTATCTGTAACAATGACGAGTCGGTAAAGCCCGCCTGCGCCTTAAACGAGGTGAATCGACAAAACGAACCCATCGGAAGTAGTTTACTTAAATCAAGCACTGATGAATCAAATCCAGATGCTTGTAGAAGGAATGACTCCGCCTTACATCCTTTTAAAATGAGGTTATCCATGGAACAAGGGTTGGAGATTAAGAGGAATGAACTATCAGACCTACAAAGGTCCGACGAAACAAACTCAAATGCGTTTAAAAGCAACAACGCCACTTTACACCCATTTAAACTGAAGTTATTTATGGAACAGGGAGTAGAAGTACAGGAGAAAGAAAAATTAAACATAGGACGTGAAATGGGAAACCCGTCAATGTGGGTAAGAATAATGCCACAGTACAAACGCCGTAGAAAAGACGAAGAGTTCATCTTGCAAACCGGTTGTTGTCCACCCGAGGAAAGACCCACGAATTCCAGAATAATGATGTGTAGTATGAAGCTTATTCTCCAGTTCAAGAATGAAGATGGTAACGTGATAGTTGGCTTCATTGTGTCGCTCAACGACATAGAAGTGCCAAGACGATTGGTTCCATACCCCAATGTCTTCTTAGAAGGGGGGTGTGTCACGTTACGAGAACGCCGAGGTCGAGAATTTGAGCTTCATCACTCACGATCGGCTAAAAAGACTGCATCAAATATCTATCGCCTAAATTATGGAAAGATTTATTATTTTATCAATTTATTAGTATTATTATTATTATTCAATGATGATATCAATGTTAGAACTCCATACATTAACTTTGATCAGCTATTGCGAATTCTATGCTAAAATTAATTATAAACTTAGCATTAGTTATTTATTTAAAATATTGTAATTTTATTCGGTAATCTGGATACCGTCTAGTTATATATATATATATATATATATATATATATATATATATATATATATATATATATATATATATATATATATATATATGAGTGTGAGAGAAAGAGTTTTTTTATTTATATATATATATATATATATATATATATATATATATATATATATATATATATATAATGTGTTATGTATATGGAAACAATTACTGTGTTTTTAAATATTATTAAATATAGTGCATTTTATTTTTATTGAAAGCATTGTATTCAATGAATTAATATATTATTATTAGATTAAATAGTAGATGAAATCCCTAGGACAACACAAATAATAGATGTATATATAAAAAAACACAAGAAAAAATCTCTTCTTTTTGAAAATATATATATATATATATATATATATATATATATATATATATATATATATATATATATATATATATATATATATATATATATATATATATATATATATACAGAGAGAAATAACTCTTGTATGGAGTGCTTTCATCGAAAAAAAGTCTCATCCCTTCTTGCTCAAGCTGTGCCCCTCTGGCTCTGTGTGTGCTCGCACCAAGGGGCTTGTAAGCGTTATTTACCCCACTGATATATATATATATATATATATATCGTATTGTATATATATATATATATATATATATATATATATATATATATATATATATATATATATATATATAGAGTTGTGTGTTTAAAAAAAAAAATTAATATTAAGAAAGAGTTTATTACGAAACTATTGAACGATAGGCCTGGTGGCTGGTGCTTATGTTTAAATATTTTTCACATACCAAATCAAAGGTGCTCAATATGTCCACCATTGGATGCACGGCATATGTCCGTACAGTAGTCAAACTCGTCCCAATCCTTTATATATATTAGCATGTCTGCATGCGAGTATGTCTGCATCCACTGCTTCCACGGCTGCTGTTATGCGTATCTTCTTATGCGTATCTGCGTATCTCACCCGCTACATTAACCGAACTGAAGATACGCATAACAGCAGACGTGGAAGCAGTGGATGCAGGCATGCTCGCAAAGGTTTGGGACGAGTTTGACTACCGTACGGACATATGCCGTGCATCCAATGGTGGACATATTGAGCACCTTTGATTTGGTATGTGAAAAATATTTATGCTTAGTATTGTAACATAAACTTAATTGCAGATTTCTATGTTTAATAGTTTTCATAATAAACTCTTTCTCCCGGACGATTCTTGAAACAATAGTAGTGCTCAATATAACCACTGATGGTCGGCATATGTTCGGCAGTCAATCTCTACCGATACGTCTGCATGCGAGTATGTCTGCATCCACTGCTTCCACGTCTGCTGTTATGCGTATCTTCAGTTCGGTTAATGTAGCGGGTGAGATACGCAGATACGCATAAGAAGATACGCATAACAGCAGCCGTGGAAGCAGTGGATGCAGACATACTCGCATGCAGACATGCTCGTATATATAAAGGATTGGGACGAGTTTGACTACTGTACAGACATATGCCGTGCATCCAATGGTGGACATATTGAGCACCTTTGATTTGGTATGGGAAAAATATTTATGCTTAGTATTGTAACATAAACTTAATTGCAGATTTCTATGTTCAATAGTTTTCATAATAAACTCTTTTCAAATCGTATTATTTTTTTGAGACATTCTTATTATATATATATATATATATATATATATATATATATATATATATATATATATATATATATAACTATAGTGTCTGAAAAAGACTGAGAATAAATGGACAATGGGAATTAATTTGAGGAGAGGAGAGAGAGAGAGAGAGGAGAGAGTGACTTACATTGAGTCAATCTAATTAGTGTTCTATCTCACGCCCTAGAAACTGAGTCAATTGTAACTGACTTCAGTGATCGGCGGATGTTTTAGTGTGTGTTGTAATATTGTTAATATAAAATTGTTTTATATAAATTTTCTTTTCATATTTAATTAGGTTAGGCATTAACATTTCCGTGCCTTAAAAACTTGTTTTATATATCTAAGAGTGATGACAATTTTTCACCGTTTCCCTTACATTAAATGATTGGCACTGTTGCTACCCAAAATTAATAATTGATAATTCATTATCGGTAAGTGATAATTTTGGCTATTGAGCATCGTATGTATATCTATAGACTAATAAATATAAATGCACATACAATGCTCATGATTGTTTTACAGAAAATAATATGTGTCGATACTCAGGGTGTTTCCCTTTTCTCTTTAATTTTAGATGTGTGTTGGCCTTAGATCATATTGTAATGATATTGTATTTATAACGACTTTTAATAATTAGAGTATTAAGATAATCCGAGTTGTTTTGGAATGTTTAAATAAATTGCTGGAATAAAGATAACTAAGTGCATTGAAATAATTCTTTTATTAATATATTTCAGTTATAAAAGGTAAAATAAGGAATTAAAAACTATCTAATCACGATTAGTTTGATTACCCTAAAAGCCTTGTCTACAGATGAAATATAGGTTAAATATGGCGACCTTATAGCTTTTTTCTCTTGTCAGATGTCTACATGCTTCCTTATCTTCGATGACGATTGCTAAATTACAAGAAAAAATTTTTTTTTTATTTATATTTTTTTCATGCAATAGTGGTGACTGCATCGTCCTTTCTACGATCTTCATTACCGACCCCCCACCTCATCTATTAATTTACTTATAAATTAATATTCAAAGAAAGTAGAAAACTACGTATTTCTACCAACGAATGCAATTCCTAAAAATTGCTATCAAAAATTTCATTCCAAAATAAAAACTCCTCTAAAAATAGAAGTCGTTGTAATTGCAATTTATTACTCTAAAAGTTGTGTAAATATAAATTATTATATATACATGATTTACAAATGATTTCTACTGACTACATGGAGTGAGAGAGAGTTGTTGTACGAGGTTCCATTCGTAAAAGTAACTACTCCGACTACGTCACCATCACTACCATGAAGACCGCCAATATGAAAGTATAAGGCCACTCCTTTCCTTCGGAAAGATCGCTACCACTAATACCGCTATTACAAGAGGCGGGACAGTGAATCTCCAAGTCAGGACTCCCTTGACTAGAAAATATAAGTAGAGTCATCTCAAAAGATAAAAGACTCCTCATACTACTTATTATTATTGTCATTGTTAAATAATAATAATAATAATAATAATAGAATTGATAAAAATTGTTGGCTAAAATTAAACCAGCAAAATTGTTGGTCGATCTTTCTAAAGAAAGAGCCAACATTGCTGGTCAACCGACCAACAAACCGACCAACCAACAAATCAAGCAACCAACAATCCTTGGTGATATTAATAACCAACAAATTAAGCAAATTCTTTTATGCTAATAATAATAATAATAATAATAAATTATTATTATTTATTATAAATAATAAAACAGAGTTCAATGAATTCACGAGAAATGCAAACGCTGCGATGTTCATTTTCTGCTGATGGACAGCAGAATTGAGACACAAAGTTAAGAAACTACCACTTTGTTACTTGTTAAATTTTTACTCTTAAGGCGTGATATTTTATATAAAGCATTGCTCTTAATCACACACACATACATACATACATATAAGAATAGAGAGAGAGAGAGAGGAGAGAAAGAGAGAGAGAGAGAGAGAGAGAGAGAGAAGGAGGAAGGAGAGAGAGGAATGGCTTTCTGAGAAGGAAAGAAAATCTTTTATTCTATAAATAGTAGTAGGAGTACTTTCCGGAATAAAAAGATTTTCTCTCTCCTTTCTCCAACCTTTCCTTTCACATATATATATGTAGGCCTGTATATATATGTGAGTAGCCCTCCGAAACCTTTTCTTCCTTTTAACCTTTTCTACCTATATATATATATTTTCTAATATATATATATAAGGGAAAGGAAGAAAAGAAAAAAAAAAAAAATATAATTTATATATATATATATATATATATATATATATATATATATATATATATATATATATATATATATATATATATATATATATATATATATATATATATATATATATATATATATAAAGATGAGAGAGAAAGAGAGCAGAGAGAGAGAGATTCAAAACTCTTTCACCATGACTGACGATCAGCAGAATGAGACTACTGAGGGTAGTGCTACCACTACTACTACCACTACCATAACTACTACTTCTGCTGCCAATACCCTCTCTTCTGTGAGCGGTACCGATACTATTCCAAGTACAGCAGGATCAGTGGTTAATGGTGCTCTCCAAGCTCCGCTTGGAGGAGCCTATGGTGGTATCCCTTCGCAAGTAGTAACTACCTCGACTCCATACAACATACCCAACTATTCCTTGCATGTTCCTAATACTATGGCTGAACAGCATGTGCATGGGGCTCCCCCATCTTCAGTAGCTAACATAGGGACTCTTTCCTATCCTTACGCTTATAATGCTATTCCTACGCCTTCTTATAACGCTTACTTAGGTATGCCCGGCACTTATCATTATTATCAGCAACAGCAAATTCCCTCTGCTCTTCCATCCTTCCCAACCGGTCCTACTGCACCTAATAACCAACCTATTCATGGACCTCACCATGAAAATGTGATTCCGACCCCCGGCAACATTCACCGGTTCTATAACTCGAGGTACCCCGTTCCGACGCTTGAAGGGTATGACTCAAAAGGGGTTTTTACTGGTGTATCGGTGAGGAAGTGGCTTTCATGCATGGAGGATTATTTTAAAGCAGATGGAATAGATACTGATGAGAAAAAGTTAGCTTCCTATTCAAGATATGTTGACGCTAAGGGTTCATGTAGAGAATTTATGAATGAACATGAAGAACTGAGGTTCGCAAAAACATGGAATGAGTTCGCAAGAAACCTTTTAAAAATTCTTGATCCGCCTACGGCCGAGTCAACTTTTAGTACTTGCAACGTCATTGATCAAATAAATTGGAATCATAACAGTCCTCTCATCCTATACGCCACTGAAGTATCCAAGGCAGTACTGGAGTTTGAGAGACATTTTTATGCACAACATGGAGAGAAGCTTTCAGACAAATTAAAAAGGACATTAATATTTTCTAAAGTGTACAAAAATATTCCTAAACACTTTCAGCCGAAAGTTATTGAATATTTTGACGCAAATTTGTCCTTCACCTCTCAAATTGAACAGTATATAGCAAAAACATCCAATGCTATTTCTAAACCTTTTCAAGGAGGATCATCCAACCCCTCTCGACATAGTCCAGAACGTACGCTCATTTCAGGCAGAATCTCCTTCGGAAAATTCTCAAGTTAATGACGCCAGTTCCAATGTGAGAAGAAAGGTAGACAGACCTAAGTGTTGGAGATGCGAACGTTTCGGGCATAAAACTGACGAGTGTCGTTATAGACAATACTGCTCGACTTGCATGGGGTATCATCCTAGAGGGACGCAAGACGCGTGTAGAGGCTCTTCCTGGGATTATCAGAGTCCCCGAGCGTTAAAAAGGGTCAAGAATTTATCTCCTGATGGAGGTAAACAGAGAAATCAGGCACAGCAGACACAGGAGAGGGTTAAGAGTAAAAATAATGGAAAGAAGAATAATAATAGGAATGGTGGAAGAAGGGAGCAGAAGGGAGGTAACTCAGTAGTGCATAATGCTTCTCGGGCTTCTCCTCAAGCTTTTTCTTCTTCTTATAACCAACGTTTCACTCCTACTTATGCTCACTCTCAATCTTTCAGATCTCCTAATGCACCTCGATCTAATTTCTCTTATCCTTCCACTTACTATAACTCACGCATGCCTCAAAGGAATATGACCGCTCCTACTAATAACCGTCCTTATTATAACTCTTATAATAATTATAATAATTATAATAGACGTCAAAATATAAACGCTATGGGTGATATGCATGAAAATAGGATTCCTTCGGAAAACTATGATCACTCCCCCGCGCCTATATACCATTCAGAAGATTATAATCGGTCATATTATCCTCAATATGATAACAGAATGAGGAGTCCTCCTTCTGAGGACCCCCCTTTTTACCAGTAGTTGGATATTCTCCGACTCCGATATCTGACGAAAATAATTCTTCAGGAGTCTGTCAGAAAGATTACATCCTCCCTACTATTTCTCTTTTGGTAGAGGATGACCTTTCTGTCCCTAATTCTTCTAATATATTTTCCACTTCTTCTCCTAAGAAGAAGGGGATTGTATATAGCTTACCTATACAATTAACCACTAATAATGCTTACGTATGCAATACAGAGGCCATGATTGACTCCGGAGCATGTCGGAGTTTAATCCGGCACTCTTTTTACAAGAAACTATGCATGGCTTTCCCTAAAAAGGAAGATAAACCAATTGTACTCCCAGTGGACTTTGATTTAAGATCCATATCGGGACAAAAATTGAAAGTTTATGGCCTTATTGAACTATATATAATCTTACATGGGAAACATTATCTTACATGCTTTTATATAGTAGACGACTCTACCTCGTTTTCTCAAGATGTATTGATTGGAACCGATGTATTAAAAGAGTTGCCTATTTTAATAAATGCTAAGCATGATATAGTGCATGTGTATAATGACTCTGGAAGGAAAGTGCGCGATATACCGTTAGTTATAAGTGCTATACGTTCTTATTCGAAACGTTCGGATAAACAAAACCCTTTCAATTACATTGAAGGCAGCCTTCCACAACATACACATACTACATATAGTTCACATGGACATTTACCAAACATGCATAGTCAAAATGATTTTAAGTTTAAGGAAAATTATAATTTTAAGGAGAATGGCAGATCTCTGATGGAACCCCCTCCTCCTGGTGCCTTTAATTCCCCTGATCAAGGAATTATCGGGACTTACGGTAGGGATTCTTCTCGGAGATCTTCCTACTTAGATAGGGATAATTATAATAATTATAAAGAAACTTCTAGTACTCCTCTACGAGGAGACAACACTCCTTTCCACAGAAGGACCTTTTCAAGGCTTCACGCTGTTGGAAACTCAGGTGCACCTCTTCGAGGAGGCTCCAATGTTACACCCAGGGGGGATCTTTTTCTAAGATCTTCTTCTGCTGAAGTTTCTAGTGCATCTTTTCAAGATACACGTGCCGAAGGCTTAGACAGTGGTTTAAGCAATTTTAAAAATACAGGGAATCTTTCTCTACGAGAAAGGTCGCCTGGCGCCGAAGTCTTAGGTTCACGACCTCCCCGAGGGATCTTAAGCAATTCTCGTTCGTTATTTAACGGTTACCGCGATAATAATTCGAGCGCGACGCGTACGAAAGTCTTTCGCGAAAATTATTATAGTCCTCTCTCCGATGAGATGGATTATATAAGTCGAAATAAAACAGGTTTAACTTCTGAAGAAGTTATTTTTGAACAAAGAAAGTTGTTGGACAACTGTAAGAAACAGCAGCATTCAACAGGGAAAAGGGTTCATCAAGATTCTAATCGTGTTTCACACAATTTTTCTGGTTATACTGCCCCATCTGGAGCTCACTCCAGTATAAAAAGGGCTAAGCTTCAGAAAACTGCAACTGCTACAGATTTTGATTTTCCTCCTTATTCAGTTCCCAGAGCTTCTGTAGTACCTCAAATGCCTTCCAATGGTTCCCATAGGGCAATATTGGCTAATTTAAAAGAAGATGCCAAAGGTACAAATTCTGATCAGTTGTATAATTATGAAAATAATCATTATGATCGATCTTATAACACTTATCCTTCTTCAACTTCAAATAATAGAGAGAAGAAAGTCCGTTTTTCCAAACATGTCATAAGTGAAGATTTTGATCAGTTTGAATTTCCTCGCGAAAACTCTAATTATGGACATTACATGTCTAATGTACCTTTTCAAGATACAAATAGAGTTAATTATCGGGACAATTTAAATAATTTGAATGTCCAGAATAGACATTATTCCCATAATTTTCAAAATGATTCAAATTTAGGACATTACATGCCCTCAGTACCGTTCCTGGGTACTAATAAAGTTGATTGTGAAAGAAAAATCTTTAATGTAGATTCTAACTCCGATCCTTTTTATCATCCTGATTCGTTTTATGGACGTCCCACGGCCATAGGATCATTACAGGACTCAAATAGAGGCCTATTGATACAAAATGGCAAAAGTACAGATTGTGATCAGTTGCCTAATTCTCTTTTAAATTCATCTTTTGAGCTACCTATGCCTCAACACACTCTTCAGAGTGAATCAATACGTTCAAATCCTCTTTTTAAAGCAAATTTACAATGTAGAATTCCTGGAATGTATTCAAATGACATTTCAGAGGTACCAAATGTTGAGATAGATGATGATGTATCTTATAAAGTGTACTCTTCTTCAGCTATTCGGATTTTGCCGTACTCTAGGTATATTCTTCCGGTCAAAGTTGAGTCTGATATCCATGCTTCTCCTCCGGAGAACATAGCTCTCATCACAGAAAGTAAAAATGATTTCTTAAATTCAGGTACACTCTTCTTTGGTAATACGTTGTCTACGTGCACTGACGGTAAAATATTATTGGAATTAGTAAATTTAAGTGCTGATACTATTAACTTTGATAATCACACTTATCTTACAACAGCTTCTCCATTACTTTACAAGCAAAATGAAGCCTCTGCAGATAATGATTTTATAAATGCAGTTACTACTTCCAAAAATCTTTCTGACTCTCAGATTAGAGAAGTTTACCGTGAAATATTGCTTTCAGAGTCTAGTAAAGATTCTAATAAATATGTATTGAATAATACATCTCAATTAGAAGAGATGTTGACCTTTTTAGTGAAGAATAGAGATTCAATTGCTCTGGCCGATGATCCTGTTGGACTTTGTAAATTGAATAAATTTTCCATTAAGCTTATAGAAGGTAGTCCCCCATATGTCTACACCAGGCCCTATAGATTGCCGCACAAATACATGGAGATCATTGATGAATGGGTAGAAGATAGTTTAGAGAAAGGATATATTACTCCCAGTGTTTCTGCTAGTTCGTCCCCACTTCTTCTTATACCGAAAAAGACAGGCGGAAAAATGAGAGTAGTGGTGGACTATAGGAAACTCAATTCTTTCACCATTCCAGACCGATTTCCTCTGCCGAGCATTGCAGAAAGCTTGTCGCTCATAGGCAGCGCGCGCATCTTCTCCTGCCTCGACCTCCTTAGTGGCTTTTCACATCTTAGCGTCTCTGAGGATTCTAGACACCTAACCGCCTTCTCTACTACAAGAGGACATTATGAGTATTTAAGGATGCCACAACGACAAATTCGCCCTCTGTCTTCTCAAGAACAATGGAAATGGCTTTGTCAGGTTTGCTAGGTGTTGTTTGTCTTTTGTTCATAGATGACATACTAATTTTTAGTAAGGATATCCCTACTCATTATTCACACCTCTCCAAGGTCTTTAACGCCTTGAAAATAGCCAACCTTAAAGTAAAGCTTGAGAAATGTTCCTTCTTTAAGAGCAGTGTCACCTTCCTAGGTTTTCAAATTAGTGAAAAAGGTTTATCTCCGGATCCAGTCAAACTAGAAGCTTTAAAAGGTTTCAAAATTCCTCAGAATGTCCATGAAGTACGGGCTTTGCTGGGTTTCTATAATTATTTTCGCAATTTAATTCCGAGGTTTTCAATAATTACACAGCCCCTAACTCTCTTATTAAAGAAAAATGTTCCATTTTCTTGGCAGTTAGAGCAACAGACCGCTTATGACACTCTGAAGAAACTTTTACTTATGGATCCTGCTCTTTCCTTTCCTGATTATACTAAACCTTTTATATTAAGTACTGATGCGTCTTCTTACGGCGTCGGTGCTGTTCTTTCCCAATTAGATGACAATGGTAGAGAAAAACCCATTGCTTTTTCATCAAAAATGATGAATAAGGCAGAGTTAAATTATAGTGTTACAGAGCAAGAAGCCTTAGCTATAGTACATGGTCTTATTAAATTCAGAACTATCATTTTTGGTTATCCTTTAAAAATTTATACTGACCATGCTGCCTTAGTTCATCTATTTCGTCATAAACAATTGTCTGGCAGATTAGAAAGATGGAATTTGAAAATTCAGTCTTTTAAGCCAGAAATTATTTATAAAGAAGGTAAATTAAATGTTGTTCCCGATTATTTAAGTAGAAACCCTGTTCCAAATACTGGTCATCTACCTTCTTCTGGTGAAGAAGAGGAAATCATTCCCCCTTCTCCTTTGAATATTACATATTGAGACCTCTTCTCCTTCTCGTATAGGTTTACTTCGTCAAAATCCTATTCCTTTAGCTTTCGCTGATACGAGAATATATCATTTCACCAAAGATGTTCTTTTCCATGAACAGAGAAGAAATCGTAGACTATCAGAAATAATAAATGAGATTGAAAATTCTCCAGTTCCTGATAGTTGTCTTCCTCATATCATTATAAATGGTATTCTTTATTTCATTACGAAAGAAAATAAGTATTTGATAGAAATTCCAGATTCATTAATATATACTATAATATTTTTGAATCATAATACTTTATCTGCTGGTCATCCAGGTGCTGAACGCACTGAACGTCGAATCAGAGAATTATACACTTTCCCTAGGCTTTCAGCTTATATTTCATTTTTCTGTAAACAGTGTATTTCTGGTATTGAAGTAAAAGGTTCGAAACCTCATCCAGTAGCTATCAATTCTTATCCTCTTCCTTTCTTACCTTTTTCTAGGGTTCATTTGGACACTATAGGTCCTCTTCCTAAATGTAAAATTTCCGGTGCAAGGTATATTTTAGTTTTTAAAGACGCTTTAACTCGCTATTGTGAACTTTGCCCTGTCTCAACTCGTGATGGCAAGGTAGTAGCTGAAGCTCTTTTGAATAAAGTCATTGTAAATCATTCTGTTCCAGAAATTTTAGTCAGTGACAACGCAGGTGAATTTACTTCCCAGTTCTTTAATGAAGTTTGTAAAACTTGGAACATAAAGAACCGCACTATTTCCGTTCGACATCCCTCTTCAAATAGCCTCGTGGAGAGAGAAAATCGTCGTGTAGAAGATTATCTCCGTCAATATGTTTCTTCTAAACAAGATGACTGGAGTAGGTATATTTCTTTTGCTCAAATTGCTTTAAATACTACTTACAATTCTTCTATCGGAAATACACCTCACTTTTTGTTACATTTCTATGTTCGTAGATTACCTTATGACCTTCCTAATTACGTTTCTCCGTTTGTTAATAAGCCCAATCCTCTTAAAGATCATCTCTATGATTTTAACGCGGAAATGGCTGAACGAGCAGCATCTATTCGTGATTTAGCTCGTCAAAAATTGGAAAAAGAAACATTTAGAATTGCTCAACAGCAACATTCTAAAGCCCCAATTCGTCCTATTCGTATAGGTGATTATGTCTATACACTTGCTGTTAAACCTCCCAACTTATCGCCCAAGCTTTTTAAGAAATGGGTCGGGCCGTATTTGGTTGTAGGTGTTCTAAAATATAACAAATATCAACTTCGTTGTTTAGTCACTAATAAGGAATTTGTGTCACATGTGGACAATTTAAAAATTCTCCCCATGCCTGTTGTAAAAACTGCCGACAATTCCTTTTCTTCCCAATGGAAATACTATAATCCGCTTCAAAATGTTAGGCGTGCTCCGCCACCTCCTGCCCCTCCACCTCCTGCCCCTCCACCACCTAAGCGTCGTTTTCAACCGCGAAGGGGGGACAATTCAGGTGATGATGATGATGACACACCTGATAATAATGCTTATACTGAGTATGTGGTATATAGAGATGCTCCTCAACCGGCACTTAGGCATGAACAACAGCCAAGAGTAGCACCTCAAGAAACACAACAGTCTCCAAGGCAAGAACAACAACCTGTTGCACAGAGAAGACCTGAGATGTCTCCTACTGCACCGAGTGCTGCACATCCTGCACCTAGGTTGAGTGTGACTCCTATCTCCCCAGAGTCTTCACTTCCCCTATCTATGCCTTCTACTCCGAGACAAATACCACCTCCTCAGCATCAACAAACAACACAGAGAATTCCTTCGTCAGGACATTCATCTGTGCAATCCCCCACGAATCAAAATTTTGATCCGTTTACTACCTATTCTCTGAGGAGAAACATTTCCCATAGTTCTCCCCAACTATCCTCTCCTCGTACTCCATATGCATCTGGTTCTACTTCTCTTCATAGTTCGCCTCTTCTTTCTAGAAGATCTTCTATGCATGATAGTAATCCACCATCTTCACCAGATGAACCTGATAATGGTGCTATTGCACTTCCACCACCTATTTGTTATTATGATGAGTATCCGAATGTAGATACTTCCCCTTCTTCTCCTGAAGAAGTAAATGTTAGAGATGACAGACGTAAAGATCCTTCTTATCGTCCACATCCTCAATTCCATGGTCCTCGGGATTCTTCACCCATGCGATTGCGTAGTCATGCCAGACAGCAGTCTCTCCCAGAATCCTGATTCCTTCTTTCTATGAAATAGATCCTTCTACTATATCTTGGACTCCGAATCCTCGTGTAAGATCTAGATCTGTTTCCGAAGTATTGGAACAATTTCCTTATGATGATTCCCCTCCGGAGTTATATCCAAAACTTCCACCTAAATTACCACCTAAGCTTCCACCCAAGCTTCCACCTAAATTATCTCCCAAATTTACTAGTTCTCTACAATACAATACTCCTTCATATTCTCAGAGAACTTATCCAAGAAATATATTCTATCCTTCTCATTCTACTCCAATTACGGATGTAGATAATATCCCTGGTACTTCAACTAGTACTACAATAGATCCCAAAAAGAAGGGAGCTATTCCAAAACGAAGAAAATAAATTACAAAATAATCTATATTTCTATTGAAAATTCTACTTTTGTAGATCCCAATTAGAAATAAAAACAAATTAACTAAAATACTATATAATATAATAATAAAAACCAGGAACATAAAAATCTTTACCGTGTTCCATATTAATGAATTTACAATTCGTTAAGTTGTATATATTGTAAATAGATTTTTTTTTGCTCTTTCATAAAAATTGAATTTTTATGTTCCACAATTAATTTTAAGTTTTTCGAACTTATTGGTTTGATAATACTTTGTAGGTCTTACATTACATGTTTGATAACATTGTGTATGTCTTCCATGTTAAGTTTGAAGTTAGAATTAGTGACATTGGTTATGTCTTACATGTTATCAGTTACACTTGTGTACTTGTGAGTTTGCTTGCAACTTACTTACGTACTGTAAGTGTTATTGTCCGTCCTAATAGGTAAATGTTTATCGAGTCAGTACTGTGAGTACTATTGTCCGTCCTACTAGGTCATTGTTAATTTTAAGATACTTACGTTGTGAGTTCTTGTCTGTACCAATTATGTACTAGTAGTAATTGTCCAATAGGTTGTAATCGTTTATACGTTTATATGTTACTTTATATTATAATCTTAACATGTTCCATGTTATCTTATACCCGAAAAGAAAATAAAAAAATAGAAAAATTTTGAGAAAATAGAAAACAAAAATATATGTTATGAACTGCATGATTTAATCACTATAGAGTTATATATCTGCTTTATATGTTACGCTTTAATTGTATTACGTTCTTGTATTGCTTAAACTAGCTTGGATTTTTTTTTTGGTTTTATAAAGTTTATGCACCTTGGGAAATTCTTTATATTAAATTCATAATAAACAGTATATGCTTTAATAAATTTAAATCAAATAATAATGCATCTTTCTTTTATTAAAATACTAACTATATTATACTTCCCTTTAACGATAACAATTACTGATCGACTGACCAAATACTTTACAATTAACTGCATACACTTTCAATTCTCTTACTATCATCTTTGCAAATTTTATCTTCAGATCTCTGATTAAATTTAGAGTATTGGAAGATGAAATCGTTAGTGTATATTAGATTGACATACAAAATTAATTAAAATTAAATTTAATTAATAAGTCTTCCATAAATTTCAATGTAAAGAAGGGAGCTTATATCAAGTCACACTCCCGTGACTTGCCTCAAATCAATCTAATTCGTATTTTATCCAACGCCCAGAAACTGAGTCAATTGTAACTCACTTCAGTGATCGGCGGATGTTTTAGTGTGTGTTGTAATATTGTTAATATAAAATTGTTTTATATAAATTTTCTTTTCATATTTAATTAGGTTAGGCATTAACATTTCCGTGCCTTAAAAACTTGTTTTATATATCTAAGAGTGATGACAATTTTTCACCGTTTCCCTTACATTAAATGATTGGCACTGTTGCTACCCAAAATTAATAATTGATAATTCATTATCGGTAAGTGATAATTTTGGCTATTGAGCATCGTATGTATATCTATAGACTAATAAATATAAATGCACATACAATGCTCATGATTGTTTTACAGAAAATAATATGTGTCGATACTCAGGGTGTTTCCCTTTTCTCTTTAATTTTAGATGTGTGTTGGCCTTAGATCATATTGTAATGATATTGTATTTATAACGACTTTTAATATTTAGAGTATTAAGATAATCCGAGTTGTTTTGGAATGTTAAATAATTGCTGGAATAAAGATAACTAAGTGCATTGAAATAATTCTTTTTATTAATATATTTCGAGTTATAAAAGGTAAAATAAGGAATTAAAAACTATCTAATCACGATTAGTTTGATTACCCTAAAAGCCTTGTCTACAGAAGAAATATAGTCATATATATATATATATATATATATATATATATATATATATATATATATATATATATATATATATATATATATATATATATATATATATATATATATATATATATATAGGATAAAGAAGAATAATTATATAACTCTATATTTATCATAACCGACTGCCAGATACGGTAGAACAGATACCAACAATAAAAATATATTTGAATTGGCAGTATTAAATATATTTATAAGGTCCGATCACCTTCATATATATATATATATATATATATATATATATATATATATA
Source organism: Trachelipus rathkii (assembly GCA_015478945.1). Classification (NCBI taxonomy): domain Eukaryota; kingdom Metazoa; phylum Arthropoda; class Malacostraca; order Isopoda; family Trachelipodidae; genus Trachelipus; species Trachelipus rathkii. The sequence continues at coordinate 3,612 of JABUQX010097576.1, read as the reverse complement.
TATATATATATATATATATATATATATTTGTTAACATTAAATTCATACATTAAACGTAAAGCAAAAAAAATATTACGTTTCATTTACGAAATGTTAATAAATATTAAGAAAACTTTAAGTTTATACTTAACACAGAATGGGACGACGAGTGTTAAAACTATAGAGTTTAATTACTATTTTCGAAAATTAATTTTTAAATATTATTGGAATGTTCTAAAAATACGATTAAATTTTTATGTAAAATTTTCTTATTGCTATAATTGAATTTTTATGTTTATTAATTAATAAATGAGAATTAATAATTAATATAATTAATCTATAGAATTATAAAGTTTCTTCAAACTTTGAAGTTGGTGAATAAAACGACCTCAAACTTTGAAAGAAATGTAACTTAAAATAATCATTCAAAAGAAGAAATAATAATAATAATAATAATAATAATAATAATAATAATAATAATAATAATAATAATAATAATAATAATAATAATAATAATAATAATAATACATATGTATGAAAAATGAAAGGAGGAAAAATGGTAAACTAAAGGTCCAACATAGGAGAAAAATAGGTAAACGAAAAGTTTGGAAGGAGAATGAATGAAGACTTACAAAGGTATAAAATGTTCTGAAAGGAAGTCCGAAAGATTAAGAAAGAGAGTAAGGGGAATCTTCATAGTAATAAATAGGGATGTTGCTTTCGTGACCAATGAAATGAACGTGAGGAAAGGGTGGAGGGAACATTTCAAAAGTTTGTATAACATTGGCAATGATGAAAAGGTAATAGTGAATGTGCAAGAAGTAGGTATTTTGGGATGAGCTAATTAGTAGGGAGGAGGTAATAGTTAGTAAGAAAGTTAAAGAATGGTAAATCAGCATTTACAGATGGAATTACTGGTGAAATGGTCAAGAATGGGGAGTGAGATTATAATTAACTGAAAATGGAAGATGTCTAACATAGCTTTTGTAGAGAGTGTAGTTCCCAAGGATAAAGAAAGCAGTGATAGTACCCTTATATAACGGTAAGGGAGATAAGGGGAACTATGAATTATAGGGGAATTAGTTTTTATATTGTTGTAGAGAAGATATATGCTGGTATTTTGGTTAAAAGAATACTTTCAAGTGATTGAGGGACTGAGTGTTGAAGAACAAGGTGCATTTGGAAGTGGTAGTGGATGTGTAGAACTGTAGATTAAATTTTTACATTGATGTGACTAAGTGAGAAAATGAGAAAACAATAAACTGTATTTAGGTTTTATAGACTTGCAGCAGGCGTACGACATAATTAATAATGAAACTTCGTGGAAGGTGTTAATGATATATGGTGTTGGTGGTAGGTGTCACTGCTGTTTTAGCAGTTACTAGGTAATTACCATCTTTAAGTACAATGGAATGTGCACACGAGTATTTCGCATGTATTTTTTTTCATGGAGTCGGATGTGCATTATTCTTCTTTGTAAATATATTAGTCTTAAAAAACAGTATTTGTAAATAAATTTAAATTACTAAGTATTGTAATCCATGTTACAAAATATATTGCAATAATCCTACATAGTACTGTAGTACAAAAATAATATTCTCAACAAATCAGCTGATCGTTGCTCTAATTTTGCAAGACGTGATGACGTCATCGATTGAGACATCCAACAAACTCTCGCTCTCTCTCGACCCATAATATTTATATAGGGCTGTTTATAACAATTTTAAATTGTTATAATTCTATTGATTTGCTGCTGACTTCAGACACAGATATTGTGTTCCTTTATATTATTATATACCCTTGAAAGGGTTTGTTATTTCGAATTTTAATTTTGAAATATTCAAAATATTATATAAAATAGTTTTAAATAAAATCGATATAAAATAAAAAAATATATACATTAAAAAGATTAAAAGGTGAACACAAAAAAATCATCTGTTTTCTAAATTTTGTATTTTTATATAATAAAATATTAAATTACCGGATAAAACCGGATAAAATCGGACAATAAAATACAGAATATGGATCACTGAAAAAATAATTATATAATCTAAAATATTAATTATAAATATATAAACATATTTGTTTATATATAATAAAAAAAAATTATGACCCTACGATCAGTGAATTAAATTTTCAGATTTATTAATGAATATATAAATATTAATTATAATTATATAAATATAATTTATATATAATATTATATTATAATATATATATAAATATATATTATATATAAATTATATATATTATATAATATAATATAAGTAATATATAATATATATATATATTATAAAATATAATTAATAAATTAATATAATAATTAATATTATTATATTAATTATATGAATATTAATCCATTTGGAAAATATACAGAATTACAATGATCTACAAAGTTACAAGTTCCGATTCGTAATTTGTTTATTTTATAAAATAAAATTTAAAACTATGTTGAATAAGAAAAAAAAAAAACGTTTGTCTATCCTATGATAACATAAAAGAACTATTTTTGGGTAGGTTGTATATCACTCAGCGCAAAAAAATGGAAAATTTAGCTAGCTGAATAGTATTTAGACTCGAGAAAAATATTTTTAACTTGTTCATTTGATATTCTAAAAAGAAGAGAACTACTACTTCGCTTTGTTAACGAAAGTTTTATTCATTTATTATATATATATAATATATAATATACATAACATATATATAAAATATCATTATATATAACAACTATACATAATAACTATATACTAATAATATATCAATATATAACGAAAGGGGTTTTGAATTAATTAAAATATTCTTTAGTAAAATATTTTTTATTTAAAGACAAACTTTCTCTAGACTCTCTATTTATTTGAAATTATTATAATCTTTTAAAGTATTTGAATGGAAAAATAAAAAAATTCCCTAAAGAAAATATTCCTAATTTATTCATTTATCCTTACATACATTTTGATACAAGTATTTTTTTTTACGATACTTTGAAATTTGAATTTTGATTGAAGAATTAGAGAGTATGTGTCTCAGTAGCCCCCACACACAAAAAAAAAATTAAAGTCTTTTCAGCAAGCACAAATTTGTTTAAGGTATATTTAAAATTTTTTGTGAGGGAAAAAAAAACCAACTGAAAGTTGAATCTGCAGCTCGGCGTTCCAATGGTTCGTACAAACACCCACTTAATATATGCCTATGTAGGCAAAGCCTGACATAGACTCAGATAAACCCCTGTGTAAAGTTAAAAATAAACTATTTTTTAAAAATAGTTTAAAAAAGCTGAAAAGAAATTGCTAAGGTAAAAAATGAAAGTAATTTTTTTTAAATAAATTCTATGGTTTTTTTTTACAATATATTAAGGGCACACAAAAGTTGGGCGCCTAATTTAAAAAACTGTGGGATTTAAATGACCCATAAGTCCCATGGTAGCTGGAGCTAATGAAAAGACCAGATCTTCCAAATCCAACATTTTATCCACTTCCAAACAAATCTCTGGCGCAAGTAAACCAACATATTTTGCTCGTATCAGGTGGAGGAAGCAATTGAATTAGTGGAATAAATAAAATTCGATAATAAATTATATATATACCCGGTATATCTTTCCATGATTACTTTTGTAGGTAAATAAATTACTATATA